>BMAU01018836.1:0-101479 GCA_019973935.1 Trichonephila clavipes
AGGGTGTTCATGAGGAATGTCAAAGGAGAGGGTTTCAAAGGGAGAGGGTTTCAGGATGAATTTTAAATGAGATGGTTTCAAAGGAGAGGGTGTTCGGGATGAATGTCAAAGGAGACAGTTTCAAAGGAGAGAGTGTTCATGAGTAATTTCAAATGAGAGGGTGTTCAGGATAAATTTCAAATGAGAGGGTTTCAACAATGGTCATTTTCATTTTAAAAAGGTCGTTTTTCCATTTCTAATCATTTTTTGAACGGGTCACGGTGCTCAACAATTTTTTCGACCGACTGTATCTTGCAAATAAATTTCATTTTTGCCTGAAACCCGTCTCATTTTGTTTGTCCAAAGCATATCGCTTGGAGACAAGAGCATGTAAAAAATGGTTTCGGTACAACACTTGTTGGACCAGTGTCGACATTGCAACACTATCGTCTTTGGAATTCTGGGTCGGTGGCCGGATCGAGTCACGTATTACGAGCCAGACTATCCTTATACCATCCTGTTTGAACCCAACTTTGGGGTGCACATTCCTCGATCGTTTGGGAAAACGGTGATTGTGTTTACGAATCATTTGGATCTGACCTGGGACAAAGAGGTCGAGTTAAGATTCTTTCAAGTGGGCCGTCCTCCCTCTCACCGAGTTTGGGAGGCGTATCAACCTCATATGACGGATGCGTACAGTGTGGATTTTACAGACTGCTCTCGAGTCGCAGACGTGTACGTGAAATGGTTGACGTGGTTGGACGATTGGGAAATGCATCGAGACGATCCTGTTCCTTGGCGCATCTTGGGTTTCCAACCTTGGAAGCGGGCTTTGGAAAAACACGTGCAGCGCTCGCATGAAAAGGCTTTGGCACATGGAATGCCCTCTGACGTCACGCTCCTCGACCATATATAAAGCGAGCCACCCGCCACTCGCATCATTCTGCTGTTTGAAGCAACATCTCTGTGTTGAGTCAACCCGACTATTTTGCGCATGCCAACGTGTTTCATCACGAGGGCAAGCCAGTGCCCATCGAATTGTCCATTGCCACGATTCCCAGGGATGACAGCGATCCCGAAATCATGTGCATCACCGTGCAGCCGGGCAAACAACCAAGCCCAAAGATGTTCGATCCAACTGCCAAGAGAATGCCCGTCTTCGTCTGGTACACCACCCGTTACCCAAGAGTGTGCCCGTGGAATACCTGCCCTTTTGCGTGAGGGGCAAGTTTAGTCAGCTGGCCCGAGGCAACCGGGGTCTGATGGTGGTCAAAGGGTTAGAACAACAAAAAAAATTTCAAGAGCTCGGACTGTATGCCATGGCCCTGGAGAACCTGCCGAAATTCAAAGACATTTGCGATGGAACCTTTCCCGACCCCGTGCATGAGGGTGTGCGCAAGGAAGAGGACATTTCCTGCTGCACCATGCTAAAATCGTACCAATTTGCCAAATACCTGCAGCAATTTTATAAGCTGCATGCTGAATGGAGCTACAAAGTGACGGTACAATAAATGGACATTGGCCCGGAAAAAGCGGGATCGAGTCGACACAACAGTCGATTTGGTCCCCTTTTTTCGGGTCAAATAATGTACCAAGATTGAAATGCACATTTTAAAAACTTGGCTGTTGGATAAATTTATCCGTATTTTAAAAACTTCTGCTGTTGGATGCACCAAGATTAAATTCATCTGTATGGTGGAACCTTGGCGCTGAATCGTGCTGTTTGATTCAACTGTATGGTGGAACCTTGGCGCTGAATGAAATCATATGTATGATGATTCAAAGTTGGAAAAGCATCAGCCAATAGGACACGATTCACGTGACCCCAGCAGAGTATAAAAGGCGAGTGCTCAGCCACCAGAGGCATTCTCACTCAGCATCATGTCTCATCTAGCGTTTTTTGCCCATGCCAACGTGTTTAACCATGGTGGTCAACCTGTTCCGATCGAATTGTCCATTGCCAGCATACCGGAGGATGGCACAGATCCAAAAGTGATTTGTATCACGGTGGATCACTCCAACCTCCTCACGACAGACAAAGACAGACGGGCCAACCGTTACATTAATGAACGGCTCAGCCTGAAAAGCCACCTGCCCGGATCCGTGCCTCTGGAATACCTGGATTTCTGCATCCGGGGCAAGTTTTGTCACCTGGCTCAAGGAAACAGAGGCCTCATTGTCGTCAAGGGCTCGGACTAGCGGAAAATTTTTGTAAAACTTGGACTTTTTACCATCAACCTGGAAATATTGTCCCATTTCCGGGATTTGAATGACCGCAGCCAGCCTGACCACCTGCACAATGAGGTACACGAGGACATTTCCGAGTGCACCATGGTGAAATCGTATCGATTTGCACGATACCTGCAGCATTTTAACAAGCTGCAGGCTGAATGCAAAAGACAGACGGCTCATCTTGTAGAGTGAGTCAAAAGAAATTTTACCGAAAAAAGGGGGATCGAGTCGACACAAGAGTCGACTCGGTCCCCCTTTTTTCAAGACACACAATATGCCAACATTGGATGGCATCTTTTTTTAAAACTTGCACCAGTCAATAGGAATCGTTTCACATGACATCATTAGAGTATTAAATACACCAAGATTGGAATAATATAGATTAAATTTACCTGTTGTGTGTCGTCTTTTTATCACACCCAGATGAGAGGGCTTGTCCCGTTGAGTGGGCATATCCTCTGTTTACTCACCGAGATGGGAGGGCTCGTCTCGTTGAATTGGCATGTTTTCTCATCAAGATACATCCATTTCATTTGTCCCCTGTTTAAATTTCATTTGTGGATGACCCCTGTCTAAATTGTCTCTCTGGGATGGAATGAAAAATTTTCTCTCGCCCCGTGCTAAAATATTTTTTGGGAGAAATCTGAAAAATTTTATATTGTGCATACATGATGGCTCTGTGGCATGCTTTGTGCCAAACAGGAATCGAGACACTAGACACAACTTTTTGATAAAAATGAGGTGAAAAATGGACACTAGTCATACAAAAGAGCCGTTTGAACGTTCCTTTGGGATGGAAACTTTAAAGGTATGTTTTGGATAAAAAGCAGGTGAAAAATGGACAAGAGTCATGTAAAAAGAGTCGTTTGAAACGAAAATGTAGGAACAAAAATACGGTGTTGAGATGGTTTCAAATGAGATGGTTTTCAATTCAAATGAGAGGATTTTAAATGAGAGGGTTTCAAATGAGATGGTTTTCGTTTCAAATGAGATGATTTTCGATTTAAATGAGATGATTTTAAATGAGATGGTTTTAAATGAGATGATTTTCGATTCAAATGAGATGATTTTAAATGAGATGGTTTTAAATGAGATGGTTTTAAATGAGATGGTTTTCGTTTCAAATGAGACGGTTTCCGTTTCAAATGAGATGGTTTTCATGATAAATTTCAAATGAGATGGTTTCAACAAGTCGTTTTCCATTTCCAATCATTTTTTGAAAGGGTCACGGTGCTGAACTATTTTTTCGATCCACTGTACCTGTGAATAATTGTCGTCACCTAGATTTGAATGATCTAGTTTGTCCCCTAGATTGGAGGGTTTGTCCCCAAGATGCATCTAATATAGATTACCTGTGAATAATTGTCTTTACCTAGATTGGAATAAGGTGGCCATCTCACCAAGACATTTCATTTGACATGTCAAGAATTTCATTTAACCCCCATTTCGTTTGACATGTCAAGAATTTCATTTGACCCCCATTTCGTTTGACATGTCAAGAATTCCATTTGACATGTCAAGAATTCCATTTGACATGTCAAGAATTCCATTTGACGTGTCAAGAATTTCATTTGACTTGTCCAGCATTTCATTGGACCTCTATTTCATTTGACCCCTCGTCTCTCTGGGGTGGACATTTTCTCTCGGCCCTGAAAAATCTTTTTGTGTTGAAAAATTTTGTTTCGTTCATACATGGTTACGCTTTTGACACACTTTGCTTCATACTTTGATCGAGACCCTAAAAACATCTTTGGGGTATAAAACGGGTGAAAAGGGACAAGTGTCATGTAAAACGAGCCGCGTCTATTTTGAACCCAAAATACAACGTTGGGGTATAAAAACGGGTGAAAAGGGACAAGAGTCAGATAAAACGAGTCGCGTCTCTTTTAGGACCTTAAATGCAAGTTTGGGATAAAAAGTAGGGGTCATGTAAAACGAGTCGTTTAAAACGAAAAGGTGGGGGTTCGTTTCAAATCACATGGCGATGAACTTTAAACGAGATGGGGATGAATTTCAAATGACATGGTGATTAACTTCAAACGATATGGTTTAAAATGACATGACGTTTCAAAAAAGGTCGTTTTCAATTTCCAATAATTTTTTGAAAGGTTCACGGTGCTCAACAATTTTTTCGTCCTACTGTATTATGACAGAAAGTATTTTCTTACTTCATTATAGTAAATTAATTTTTTAAATCTTTTATTTTCGATATGCTCGCACCCCTCCCCAGGGGGCGTGCCTCACACTTTGAGAAACACTGCTTCATATGATTGATAGAGCTCTAAAAGAGCTCATACCAGCTCATTAAATCAGTGGGTCCAAAAGTTCTGTGAATGGTCACAGCAGAAACCACGAGTGCCGGGGGCTGGAGAAAATTTCCCTCCCCTCCACCTCCTTGCCTAAATTGTGCAGTTGGAGATAAGTGTTGACGCCATTTTTCGTAAAGAAATCCAACCTGTCTCAGGCCCTGGCAACATTCATTCCTTCCCTTCGGGAAGGACACGATAACAATACTGATCTTAAAAGACTTTTATACAATAGAACCTTTGTTTTTCGCGTTTGATTAAATTCGATTTCATATACTCTCGTATTTTATTAAGACATCTATTTGCCATAGTAATTCTCTTTTGGATTTCAGTAGTACAATCATTTCTATTGTTAATTTTCAAACCTAAATAAATGAAACTGTCAACAACTTTAAAATTATACTTTTCAATTTTAAAGTGTGGAAATTGTTAATACATGATTTAGTGCAAGGTGTGTATTTGGTCTTAATCTCATTGATTTTTTGTTCCATTCTTAGGACCTCTTTCTCTAAGGGTAAGAAGGCTTGTCTTAGTGTGGTGGGTGTTCGTGCAATGGTATCAATGACATCAGCAAAAGCCAATAACTGTATTGATTTTTTAAAGATTGGTATTGATATATTGGAATCTCTTACCACTTTTTCTAGTACTAGAATAAAGAGAAGACACGCTGGTGCATTTCCCTGTCGAACGCCAATTCGTATTTCCAATGGATCCGAAAGATTATTCTACACCTTGACCATAATCTTTGTTTCGCTTAAAGTCAGGCTTGTTAGCCTTAATAATTTATCAGGAATTTTAAACTCTTTCATGGCTGCAATAAGAGCCTTTCTGTTTATGCTATTTTAGCGGCTTTATCTATATCAGCCAGTAACAACCTCCGTAATAAGATGATCATTTTGGTATAGTGGTTAAGTAACTCGATTTCGGATCCAAAGATCCCGGTTTTGTACTCCGGATAAGCACGCCCCTTCATTGAGCTAAGAGACCTTCTGAATTGTCATGGTGCCATCTATCCGCAAAAAGAGCAACCAATAACTCGTCAAAATTCACTTGACGTGGCTAACAAAGTCGTCCAACTCATTTGACGCAACTCCTCCAAGTAATACCAACAACTGACTGTTCGCATTAACAGCTATATCTTTTGTTCTCGTAACCACCAACTCACTGGTAGGGGAATGTGTAGCGGTATCATCTATATCAGCCAGTATTATCCTCCGATATAAGATGAACATTTTGGTATAGTGGTTAAGTTACTCAGTTTAGGATCCAAAGGTTCCATGTTCTGTCCTCCGGATAAGCGTGCCACTTCATTCTCATACATTACATATTCATCGAAATGCATGAGTAATATCAATTACAAATAATATATACAATATTACCAACCTTGTAAAAAAAAATCCCGTGAGGGGCATATCATAAAAATGATTAATTGCAAATGAGGTCATTTACCATTTTCAATCATTTTTTGAACGGGTCACGATGCTCAACTATTTTTTCGACCGATACTGTAGTACATATATGTTTTTGCGCTGTCAAACGCCACAGATCCATACACGAAGTCATATTTTAAAACATTTCCAATCAATCAACGCAATTAAATTCTAAATAAACAAAATGGCGGAAGCCGGTGTTTCAAATCCCAAGAAACGAAAATCCCAAAATGAAAGTGGCCCTGCTCTGAAACAGATTCATCGTAAGTTTTATAAATTTTATTTGATGTTTACATAAGGCTCAAGTTCAACGGAGAAGTTTTTGCTTTTGTTTTGTTTTTGAAATATTTTCTGATATTCGAATATTTCGTTGTTTATATTAATTGATCACATATTCTTTAACTTTTTTTTTTCAATTCTCAGCTGAAAGTCGCATAATTTACTCCAAAATTGTTCTTTATTGTTTTTTCAAGTAGTCGCATAATTTACTGCAAAATTTTTCTTTATTGTTTTTTCAAGTATTTATTTCATTCTGTGATAACATTGTTTTGCCATTTATGGTTTACAGTGGCCCACAAAAGTTATCGTACACTTGCAATTTCATATAAAATTTTTTGTTTTCGACTAATAAAATTTTTTTATTGGAATTGTAATTTTTTAGTAATATTCGCGTTCTTATTGAAATAACATAATTTTTAAAAGTTAGTGTACAGTGGAGCACAAA
This sequence comes from Trichonephila clavipes, assembly GCA_019973935.1. Lineage (NCBI taxonomy): Eukaryota > Metazoa > Arthropoda > Arachnida > Araneae > Nephilidae > Trichonephila > Trichonephila clavipes. Next base: position 6,672 of record BMAU01018836.1, read on the forward strand.
AGTGCTCGTACAAATGCAATTTTCTATAAAATTTAATGTTTTCAACTAATAAAAATTGATACATCAGAATCGTAATTTTTTTATGATATCTGAAACTTGTAGCAATTGGAACTCAGCAATCTAATACAACACAATTTTAGCATCCACATTAACTTTTAAACGTCTTGGTATAGATTTCATCAGTTCTTCTCTAATTTCTGTATTATGTTCCTCCATCTTTCTGTGATTGTTTTTACTTCACATTTTGTTTTTACATATCATGTTTTCTTTTTTTTTTTTAATCAAATCCTAATGAAATATGTCCTACTGGCCTTAAATCCGGGCAAATTAGGTTTTTAGAATTCGGGATAGTTATACAGACACCAGCTGCGTACATTGAGATTAGTGCGCTTGGTGTCTTTATCTAGTTAAAAAATGAAGTTGTCTAGAAAATCCAAATTTTGGTGAGATAATTTTATGTTCTTTAAAATATTAGGTAAATAGACTCATGATTCACATTATCATCAAAAAGTGCCAAAGTACATAATTTTGATGTATGAATTTTTATTTGTCCAAAATATTAAATTTTATAAAAAGATTTTAAATGTATGAAAACTTTTGTGGCTTATTGTAATTATTATTTTAAAAAATAATAATTAGAAACCACTAAAAAATTTCACTGTCAAAAGTCTTTGTACCCTTAAAAAATCAATATAATTTTAAATATTGTATTTCCTTCTTATTTTAGTAGGATATATTTTAGCATCCACAACAATTTTTAAGGTGATCTTTATATTTATTTTATATTTTGTTTCTATGTCTTGTCTAAGTATAAATGTTTTTGAAATTTACATATGGGGCCGTCTCCCATATTGAAGTTTACCATGGGCTATTTTTGTCAACAAATAGTGTGACTTAACTAAGGAATGCATTAGTTTTTACTGTATAATATCATGAGTTTTTGGCAGATGAAATAATTGACTTTTTCTTTTAGAAGGGACCAGTCATTTCATCATTGTTCATGCTCAAGTATCAAATTTTCTTTTAGATTCTATAGGAATACTGATACTAAAGTACTATCACAACCATATTGGGGACATTAAATGAAATTGTACAAATTCTAAAAACAAATTACACTGATGGGAATGGGCGTGTAGTTGAAAATTACTATGTGAAAAATAAGTAATTATAAATAAATAATAATGAATAAAATAAAAAATTATGAATTTTATTATTTAATCTTATTTTTTTATTAATTTAGTATTTGAGTATTCAGTAATTTCCAGATTCGCATTTTAGAGCATGTGGAGCTGTACTTAAAACATGGCTAACCCATAAAATATCGATCTTCAAACAAAAAAAACAATCATAATTTTTTAAATGCTTGCTGAATGTACTGTTGTAAGGTTTTGTGTTATTCTATGTATGATTTGTCTTTCTAAATTATGTTATTCTGTATGTGTGTTCAGCACTACAAAAAATACTCGTTGTATTGGAAAACTAATAAAAGGTTTGAAAGAAGTATAAAAAAATACATTGGAATCAATAAAAATAGTTAAGAAAGTGTACAAAGATATCATAACATGAAAATTTTAGTCAAACACAAAAAAATGAGTGCGTCCAGGACTTTTTGCCACCACTGTAGACTTGTGATGACTAAAAATGATATTGCTCTGAAAATTTTTTTTTCAGATAATTCAAAAGATAAAAGCAGAAATTGTCCGTATCTAGATACAATCAACAGGTAAAAAAAAATCCTTACTTTTTGTAAATGTTTATTATAAGTAACCAAAAATTTGGGTAAAATCCTAGGAGGACCCACTGCTGTTTTTGGCGCCAAAAATTTTGCCAAAAAGCGCCAAATTGAAGGTTTTCAAAAAGGCGTCAATGACGAAAAACTCTTGGGAAGCGCATGCGTCAGCGGAGGGGATGAAATGGGCGTTTCGCAAAGATGAAAAACGAATAAATACATTAAATTAATCATTATATAAAGAAAAAAACAGAGAAAGCAATGAAATTCATTTTAAAAAAGCATTCTAAAACCAGTGTGTACAACATGATTTACATTTTTAAAAAGGACGAAAGGGGCGTTTCGCAAATATAAAATTGAAGAAATACATGAAATCAATCATTTTAAAAATTTTTAAAAGGCACTTACCTTACGCTTGCATTTCGTCATGTTCTGTTGGTGGATACACCCTTGCGATGGATGCAAGGAATTCATGAAAATTGTCATCCACCAACTTGTGACCTGTTCTTATTAACTTTCAAGTCATTCACCACGAACGCATTCATGCTCTTGCCAAACCAATATCTGGTCAAACGCAAGATAATTATTATAGCAAGTTTGCTTTCGCTAAACCAAGTGCCCTTTCTCACACTCCGAACAACGTCGTGGCGATTATCTTTCGACTGGTTGCGGCAACGCCATTCGTAGCCGTCAACCGTTCCCTTTCGTTCTTACAAACACATTTTTTTTTTTAAACCTCGGACATTCATAACGAGAAGCAATTAAATTAGCTTTCATACACCATTCTAATGTCTCTTTCTTCCCCTTTGTGCCCAGGAGCACAAAGAAACCTGTCGTAGCCTCACTTTCAATTAATTTCCTTTCACACGCCATTCTTAACAACAACCGGTGGAGAGCAGACTTTCTCAAACGAAGTCAAATGTCAAAATGACGTTTTTTCGGAAAAGGCGAAAAACGTTGTACTTTTTTAGGGTTGCCATTTTTTTAGGTGATTTGAAAATCCAAATTTTTGGATGAAATGGAAGGGTTACCATATTGTAACCTTTATCGCTCAAAATTTGGCGACCAAAAGTGGGTCCTCCTAGGATTCAACCTTAAATATTAAATCTGAAAAAGAGATTGCCCAAATGAAATTATATACATATGTGTTAAGAGATCTAATAAGCTGTGCTAGAGTTGTGTATAAATTATACTTTAGGTGAATTGTAAAAAAAATCTGGGCCAGTAACTGTATGTAAAAAAATTAAATACTTTGACTTATTTCCGTTTAAAAAAATGCAAAGAAGATTTCATGTACCGTAAAATCTGGCATATAATATGCACATTTAACACAAAAAATGAGATCGAAATTTACTGGGGTGTGCTATACACCAAGTATAAAAATAATATCTTTAAAAAATAATAAAAGACTCTCTAGCAGGTATACCTGTTCTTCGCGCGGATGAACTGAAAAATTAAACAACACAGATTGAAGGGTAAAGAAGTTTTTAATGAGTTGATTTTACGGGAATTACAAATTTATAGTATATTTTTGGTTATAAAATACTATTTAAATAACAGTTCACACGCATCGTTAGAATCGAACTTTTTATTCACTAATGAGACCATTTTCTGCTCTTCATACATTCTTCTTGGCTCATTTTTTTTTTTGGGTTGCCACACGCAGGTGACAAACTATCATAATTAATCTATCGCCATTTGGCGGATTCACTACAGGAGTATCCCCCAGTGACTGAAAGGAACGATACAATGAAAAGTAAAAAAAAAATAATGACAATAAGAATACACAGAATTACAAGAAACAATGTACAAAAAAAAAAATATTTAAATGTCCATTAGTAAGTAATATATGTTGCCAGTTTTTTTTTTTTGGAAAATGCACCTGTCTGCCAGATCGAGTTCTGGTTGAAGTAGTAGATGGTAAGCATTTGCTGGAACTAGAAAATTGTTTTTGACCCTCCGAAACAGTCTTAGGAGAGGTTGTAATATCTTTAAGAGCAGTGTTTATTTTGGGTGCCCTAGGAAAATCAAAATCTTGTGAGACAAAAGCAGGTTTAACTCTGTCTATAGACACCCAGGATGGTTTACTATTAATAATAATTTGTAAAGTTTTATCAGTTCTTGCAATAACTTCATGTGGTCCAGTATATGGTTGAGTGAGAGGTGGACTAACTTTGTCTATACGAAGAAAAACATGTGTGCATGAGGATAGTGCTGGATGCACAAAATGAGCAGAATGGCCATGTGTTGAAGTTGCAACTGGATTCAAATGGCGCATGATATTACGCAGAGAAGTAATGAACTCTTCATCGCATGGCGGAATTATCGATACATTCAACATGTCACTAGGCAGACGTAATGTTGTGCCATATACTAATTCAGCACACGAGGCTTTCAAGTCTTCCTTGACAGCTGATCTTATTCCTAACAAAACTATCGGAAGTACATCTGTCCATCTGGAACTTTCGTGGGCTTTGATGGATGCCTTCAAATGACGATGGAAACGTTCGACCAAACCGTTGGAGATAGGATGGTATGCGGTTGTTTTAACCCTATCTGTTCCAAGAATCCGTGTAAATTCAGCAAATAACGATGATCGCATCTGGGAGCCTTGATCTGTTGTGATAAGCGAAGGACATCCAAAACGTGCGATCCAATGATGAAATATTGCACGACTGATCGTTTTGCTGTGGTGTCAGGAATGGGTACAGCTTCTGGCCATCTGGAAAATCTATCTATCATCGTTAATAAATATTGAAAACCATCAGATGGAGGCAATGGTCGCACTATATCGATGTGAATGTGGGAAAAACGTGCATCTGGTGTAGAAAAAGTACCGAGAGGTGATTTGGTGTGCCTCTGTACTTTGGATCGTTGACATTTGTCGCAACCTCGAACCCATGTTTTTATTTGTTTTTCATACATGGCCAGACATATCTTGAGCAAATGAGTTTCGTAGTGGCAGCTATTCCTGGATGAGATAGATTATGTAAATGTTCAAAAATGAGTTTACGAAATGTAGTAGGGACGAACGGACGTGGAGTACCAGTTGAAGTGTCACATATTAGATTGTGATCTGAAATCTGGCATGGTTTTAGTTCTAAATGAAGAGATGATGTACTATCGTGAAGAAATTGTTGTAACTCCGAATCAATTGTCTGTGCTTCCGCGAAAAAGCCCTAAAATTTAACATATGAGATTGTGTAATAGAATCAATTTTGATTCTTGAAAGTGCATCGGCAACTATATTTTTGTTTCCTTGCACATGCCGAATATCAGTAGAATACTGTGCAATAAAATCAAGATGACGCATTTGCCGGGGTGAGCATTTATCTACTTTTTTGTTTAAAAGCATAAATTAGTGGTTTTTGATCAGTATAAATTTGAAATGTTCTACCCTCTAACATGTATCGGAATTTTCTGATTGTGGAATAAATTGAAAATAGCTCTCGGTCATAAGTGGACCATTTTTGTTGGGATTTATTTAATTTCATTGAAAAGAAAGCTATTGGCTCCCATTGGTTTTTAGAAAGTTGCATTAATGTGCCGCCAATAGCGACATCCGACGCATCTACCCAAATGCTCAACGAAGCTCCAGGTATCGGATGTCTTAAAAGTGCGGCTTCAGCTATAGCATTTTTAGCTAAACGAAAAGCTGCATCGGCTGCGTCATTCCATTGTAGTTGTTCGGTTGGTTGGGGAGCAGTAGAACGGGTTTTCTTTTTATTTTTATGCCCTTCTAAAAATTGTATTAAAGGAGCAAGTAAATGGGCAGCTTTAGGTATAAAACAACGGTAGAAATTGAAGAGACCTAAGAAGCGACGCAATTGAGTTAGAGTTGATGGTTTGGGAAACTCTGTAATGCATTTGACTTTGTCGGGAGTGGTTGAATACCTTCTTCTGAAAGGTGAAAACCAAGAAAATCGATTTTTTTGAAACACCGAATACGCATTTAGAAACATTTATACTTAGGCCATATTCGTGTAATCTCGAAAAAATAAGGCTTTTAAATGTTTATGATGTTCCTCCGGATCTCTGGAAGCGATTAAGATATTGTCGACGAACGCATATACACCTTCTAAATTACGGGTGACTTCGTCGATGAATCTCTGAAAGGTAGCTGATGCGCCACATAATCCGAATTGCATGCGGGTGCTTTCAAAAAGCCCGAAAGGAGTGCAAATCGCGGTTTTATGGATGTCATCCGGGTTCATTGGTATTTGGTGATATGCCTTAACGAGATCGACCTGACTAAAAATTTTTGATCCGTGCAAATTAGCCGTAAAGTCAGCTAAACAAGGAATTGGATATTTATCCTTGATTGTTTGTGCATTTAGCGCACGGTAATCCCCCACAGGTCGCCAATCGAAAGTGCCCTTTTTGGGAACCATGTGCAGCGGAGATGCGTAGTTGCTTGAAGATGGCCTTAAATGTCCCAGCTGCATCATCTGTTGAAACTCAGATTTTGCGATTGCAAGGCGATCTGGGGCAAGCCGTCTCGGTTTAGCTACTACAGGGGGTCCGTTAGTTTTGATGAAATGGACAGTATTATGTTTGATTGGTTGAGTTGGATCAGGTAATCTCGTTATGGATGGGTAAGATTTCAAAAGGTCATGATAAAGTGTCTCATGACTCGAAATGGTTTTAACTGAATGAAGTGCAGCTTGTTTTATATGACCTGTTGTTTGAAGTTTGGTTTTCAAATCTCGTAAACATTTGTGGCGAAGATCTGGGACTAATTCAAAATAGTGGAGGAAATCGGCTCCAAGAATAGGTGTTTTAACACTTGCAAGTAAAAATGTCCAAATGAATTCTCGCCTAACATTAAGATCTAATGAAAGTGTTTTCTGACCATATACATTGATAGTGCTGGAATTTGCTGCAAAAAGGGTAAGTTGGGGAGGATGTAAACATGATACTCAAGTGCTGGGAGCAAGGACACGTCGGAACCAGTGTCGACCAAAAAGAAACATTTGATATTCGGTCTCTAATGAACAGGCGACGTGACTCCTGAGGCAAAGAATAAGTCGCCTCTACTCTTTGCTGGTATCGTTTCCCTGCCAAGAACAGGGTTTAACACATTTGTCCTCTTTACACCTTTTACCAAAAACGGCGATGATACCAGCATATGGAAGAATCCCTAGATTTTGATATATTATTGCGGTGATAATGTTTATTATACCTATACGGTGAGTGGCTACGAGAGAATGAAAGAGAATCTATTCGCTTATTTAATTTTTCAATTTCTCGAAACAACCTATCCTCTGTTGTAGTAGCAGACGCTCCCGATATTGCATAAGTCTCAACCGGAGTTGGGGTAACCTCGAAAATTCGATCCGAAATCTCAGCAGCCTTGGCTAAAGTAAGATCGAAACAGCAGCTAAAATGGACTGTACTCTAGATGGCAATCGCTGCAAAAACAGTTCCAACATTAATTTTCTGGAACGTTAAAAGTTTCTGCGCGTCGCGTCATATTTCTCAATAGTTCTGAAGGTCGTCGAGAACCTAACTCTTCTCCCGATAAAAGCTGTCGGATTTCTTGCGTTGAAGATTCACCCGAGCGGTTTATAAGTTCTGTTTTCAAATTTCCATAAGGATCAGTAGCATCAGGTTTAATGAGAATATCTCTAACTAATGATGCAATATCCGTGGTATATGAGAAACTATATAATTATATTTAGTTATTGATTCAGTTATTGGTTTCGGTGTAGCGAGAGCGAATGTGCTTTCACACATGATAAACCATAAGGCGGGGTCCGATTTATTATAAGCAGGAATTTGCACAGCATTTACTTCGGTCATAATGCAAGGATTGTTAAATAATATTACTATATATAGAAAATACACCAATATAAATGTAACATACACTTGCTTTAAAAAAATATATAATTGCTTGAAATAAATACTAAAGACGTATTACATTTCGTAAGACATTTTTTTTTTTTTGTCTATATACGAAATTAAATGGAATATAAGAATATTATGTGCACATTTATTAAATATGATTTATGCTTATGTACATTTTTTTTTGTTTGCGCACATTATTCATTTACTTTATTTAACATTAACAATATTCTCTATATAAATAACTAAATAAAATAACATCGCGCGCTGAGAAAAAAAAATAGTTCTCAAAAGTTAACACATTTGGAAATCATAACAAACACAAATTGGAAGCACAGAAATTGATGGAAAAGAATAAAATGACACTTATCTGCCAGCTTCTAATGAAAAAAAAAAGGAGATAATTATGAGTTCACTCATCTATTCGAGAATGATTACTCATAATAGTTGTGCAATACCGGCGAATTTCACTGCAAGCCACTTCTTGTAGAACGAAAAGTTTCGTTTTGACTTCATTCGAAACAGTTTTCTTTTTCTTTTGGTTTTAAATATACAGGATTATAAATGAAAATTGGTTGCGCTTTTTAAATCCAAAGTCCTTAGTCACCATTTATAGTATATTTTTGGTTATAAAATACTATTTAAATAACAGTTCACACGCATCGTTAGAATCGGAACTTTTTATTCACTAATGAGACCATTTTCTGCTCTTCATACATTCTTCTTGGCTCATTTTTTTGGGTTGCCACACGCAGGTGACAAACTATCATAATTAATCTATCGCCATTTGGCGGATTCACTACAAATTAAACAAAAAAAGCTTTTTGCATATCTCAGCTAAACAAAAAAAAGAAAGAAAAATACCTTTGTTAAATTTTAAGTACCGTATTTTCCTGTATATAATCCGCAGCGGCGTATTATCCGCAGAGCTCTTTTTTTCGAGTAAAAAAAAAATCGTATAATCCGCGGCAGTTTTGGCAGCGAATAATCTTGTTCCTTGAACGTCGACGGTCCTGGTAGGTGGAATATCAAATGATAATGGAACTTCGTCCATATTAAAAATCAAATCCTCTGTAAAATTATTTTCAACAATAATTTGCTTGCAAAATGTCAAGAAGTCGTCAGATTGTTTTCCCCAGTCATCAGGTAATTTCTGTCCGACCGTTGAACGACTAAATTGTTTCTCTTCATAAACCGGTAACACCACGTGGGCCCACCAGAGAAGTTAATATTGATTTCGCGTGGAATAACTCGGGCTTTCATTCTGATGCTAACTGTCGAGACAGCTTTCCCATCCTCCCTTTCTTTTAAAATCCATTTATTTATTTCTGCCTCCAATTCTGGCCACTGAGGTTTTCCATGATGATCGGCCCTTTTAAGTCTATTGCAATTTTTGAAGTTAGTCTTGTTCCTTCTCCACAAACGAATATTCGATTCGTCAACGTTGAAAAATCTTGCAGCTTCTCGATTTCCAACTTCGTTAGCCTTCTCTACAGCATTTAATTTGAAGTCTGCAGTATAGCTAACACGCTTACGCTTCATCATGATAAAAACTTTCAAAGGATGCAACACCTCTAGTCAAGACAAAGTTGTAAATGACGCCAGCGACTTGTAACTGCTATTTCCTTCCGAGGAACCGAATTCGTTCTTGAAAGTAATTGGACAAACACTAATTATGGCCGTAATACGTCAGCCGAGTCGTGAAAGTGCCATCTATTATTTATTTTATAAAACATAAACAGCATTTCTTTCAAAACTTTAACTTTTCTGATGGAGAATGTTTTTTCTCAGATAATTCGTGGCGGCGTATAATCCGCACAACGAAATTTGAAACTTTTTTAACACATAATCCGCGGATTATATACAGGAAAATACGGTGTGTAGATCTAATAGCTGATAAAAAGATTTTTTTTTTGTTTATAATTCCCCGTAACACTCTTGAGGGTCGGTTTTTGAAATTACCTCCCTAAGCTGATCTCTGCTCAGCAAAAGTAACACATTGTTAAAAGTGTTGCGTAATGAACGCTTAAAATAGTGTAAATAATTTATATCTGAAAGTGTAACACATTAATATTACTTTCTGTTGTATTTATTTTATGTTATGTTAAAATTGTAATATTCGCAAGCAACGCCGTTTCATAAATTATAATGACTATAATGGAGATTCAATGAAAAACACAGTGAAATGGTAACGATAGTCAAATTGGCAAATGTCTAGCAACTTTCATAGCTCGAGCTTTATTAGAGCTTTGTAAGACCTGCTGTGTACGGGTGTGATGCATGTTAATGCTTTAACTACCCCATTATGATTTACTGCAGTTTTTTTCCTGCAATATATTTTTTTTGGATCACTACATTGAAAATTAAGGGATATACACCTAAACAAAATACTCCACTTATGGAAATTTAATCCGTTAGAGATAATAAATTAATTAAAGGTATTCCACTGTAAAATTAATTATATACACCGTTCACTTAAAATAAATAGTCAAATCGTTTTCTGAAGTCTTCATTAACATACAAAAACATAAGACACTTAAATTTTGACATAAATTCTTTTTTCGGGACAAAAATAATAATCTTTGCAATCCGCTGAAAACGCATATCTGCTACAAAACTGTTTGCCTTCCGTGCTAAAATACTCATCATAAAACCTGTGCTGCCATATATCTTGGAAGAGTGGATTTCAAAGTGCTAAGTATTGGTAAAATATTCCTTCTATGTTGGCGTGGTGTGGTAGTTAGGAGAAAGGGGTTCCAGCTCAGGTGTCATCCACGTCACTTGACCATGGTTCAAAATTATGTAATCCGTTGCCACAAAAGCCCTCGTGTAGCTGAACAGTGCGACGTTAATATTCACTCTCTCCAAAAAATACCGTACAGTAGTTATAGTTATTTTTATACTTAAAAATGCAATATCTGCCTATTCAATTAAAATTATAAGGTTATAATTAACTACTAACCACAAACAAACTATGCAAATATGTCCAAATTATGTAGTGTGAAAGACAAAGTTTACCTACTGTAAGTACCAGAAGCAATAAAAGTATTTATTTTGAAAAAAGATCAATTTCTTACTACCAAATGTGCATAATAAAATCATTAAAAAAGCATTCAAATAGAGTTGTATAACAACCTCTCTTCAAAACTTAGTTTTATTTTGAAATAAAAAAAAAGGATTGTGCTGTTTACAGGAATTAATTAGAAGCGAGCGCCTTGCATAGCCAAAACAAAAAGAGTTCTTTCACAAACAAAAGATAGATATATGCTGATGTGGGCTTTTTTGCAGCACTTGCCAGAATTGCTTGCAGATGGCAGAATTTTTTCCTACTTACTTGACAATTATTGTTATATTTTGGACACTTCTCACAATATCTTTATAAATTATAGCATATGCTATAAATTATAGCCTATGTGTTATTCTAATGTATAAGCTATATTTCTGTAAAGTTTCATTAAAAACCATTCAGTTGTTTTTGCGTGAAAGATCATCGCGTGAAAGACCCAAACATCCTCACAAACTTTCGCATTTTTAATATATATCTAGATGTATGCATATAAAAAAAAGTTAGGCTTCTCTCTCTCTACATACCAAAACGCTGTTTATTTAAAAGAAATGACATTTCTTATGAATTTAAAGGGTTGTAGTACTAGAACTATACGATTTTATCTAAAGCTTGGTACAATACTTCAAATAAATGAGTTCAAAACATAAGAGCACTGCATACATACATTTCAGGTTTCTTCGTAAGAACGGGGGTGCGTGTTATATGCCAGATTTTACGGTAACTATAAAAATGATGAAATGTTTAATTATACAAAAAGTTGCTATGTTAAAAAACTGTAAATTAAGTGCTTTGTAGTTATTGTTTTGTAAGTGAATTCATCTCTCACTCATTTTTAGAAATGTGCTTGATTTTGATTTTGAAAAGCTGTGCTCTGTTTCAATCTCTCGGATTAATGTGTATGCATGTCTAGTCTGTGGGAAGTACTTCCAAGGTGAGTTTTGTGGTTGGATACTCTTATAATAATTTTTTAAAGGAAGCAATGCTTCTTTTTTAGGTAAAATGCATTATCTTTATAGATAAGTTTTTCATCATGAATTATTCAGATAATCAAGCTATGACAAGGAAAATATTTTTTTAATTTAAGGTTATTTTTTTATGTTGCAAAAGATTGTATGCAGGTGAAAAACAAATAAACAAAAATAGTTTAATAAATTACTTATATTAAGTGTTATTTATTGCAAAACGGTTTACATCCAATAGAAATATCATTGAATGAAAATAAAGTATGTTGCATAATTCTCATCAGGCGTCAACATGTGGTAACATTAAGCATAATGACTTTTTTTATTTTCTTTTTCAAACATCCTCTCCACATGAATTTTACCTTGGTTGAATTGAGTGATCTTGTTGTGATTTTGGATCTGTTCAAAAGCAAAGGTATAGTCCTCAAGACTTCTCAAAGAAAATATCCAAGTGAGATTCTATTTTGGTTTCATCTGCTCTTTAAATATTTCTTTTTAAAAAAAGAAAATTTTACGTTCTTCCCTGGAACAGTGATAGCCTACTAAAATAACTCTGCATTGCACATGAATCCAATGAAGGGAGACTGTTGGTATATGTTTCTAAACTGAATCTCTGGACAGTTTTGTTAAAGGATAAAAAAAAAAACTTTCATCCATTCCTGTTCCACATGCTGTCTATATAAAAGAGGTTTGCCACATTCTGAAACAGCTTTTGGAAATTATTACAATAAGTATGGCTAGTAGATTTGTGTTGACATGAAAGTAGTGTCAGAGTTGGTGGGTTTGTAGCTTGTACATACAAAGTATTACTGTTTTCATTGTCTGTGGGACAGATAAAAAAATCACTTTGCATTACATCAAAAGAGACTAGCCTCAGAGAAAATCATGTAAGCCTTGAGAAATGAATATAGATTACCTGCTTGTATAACAAACTGCATAAAATCTTCATCCCTCCTTTGAATTATCAGCATAAAAAATTCCCTTGACTCAGTTTAACAAAAATGAAAGACTTTTTTTTGTAAAGCCTGAGATTATATATAAAGCATCTTTTCAGACTTAAATTTTGAGTGAGTGTTCAATAATGTCACACTTAAATTAAAACAAGATGTTGGCGACAGACCTTGTAATTTTGAACTGCAGTCAAGTGATGAGGACTACAACTGAGCTTACACCTATTATTTGAACTTCTGCACCACACCAATGGAAGGACTTTGATCTTTGACAGATTTAATATGCATTGGTCCCTCTACATGGCTGTTCTTCAGTCCCATTGGGCACAAACTCATGACACACTAGCCACGAGTCTGTCACTTTGACCACTAGGTTACCATGAACATCCCCATTTGGGATGTGTTAGATTTATTTCTAGATTTCAGCTACAATATGTTCTTAAAGGTCCACTTTCTGAATCCTCTTCGCTTGATTTCCTTCCCTGATAACTATAAACAAGTCAGTTATGAAACGAGCAAACATTTTCATCAGGAAATTGTCAACATGGAAAATCAGTTCATGGGGCAATGTTGTCTGTAGGACACTCATCAGGCTTCTTTACAAGCAACATGTCAAAAGAAGTTCAAAATATATAAGATATTCCTTAGACATATTTTAATATCGTACACATATACACTTTTGTAAACATAACATATGAAAAAACAGTAGCCAGTTCAGCCTTTTTTTCCCCCTCATATTCATGTTCAGCATATCGAATTTGTTGTTAATTGACTATATTAACTTCCAAGATTAATAGAGTCTCAGAAACAGAAACTTTTTTAAACATTTTTTGCCCAGTGTTTTTAATTAGATTGGCATGAGTTTGCTTCTGATGTTTCTTCATCTTTGAATTCAAGTTTCAAAATGAGATTTTATTTGTTGGCTTTTGATTACCTCATGTGAATATTATGTAATATAATAAAGAACCATCTCTAAGATTTAGAGGTTATTTGAAAGAATGCTGTATTCTTTCTAAAATATATTATTGTTCATTATTTTTTGCTATATTACTCATGGAACTGGAACTTTTAACAGTCTTATTTATAAGAAAATAATTTTTTGTCACAAAAAATAGTAATTTAGTCTATTGATGAATGAATTTCCAATAGAAATTCATAGTTTTACCTAGAACTATCATATAAATTTTTGATGAAATAACAGAGTCTGATCTCTTTCTTTGCAGGAAGAGGTACAAACACACATGCATATATGCATAGTGTTCAGGCTGGACATCATGTCTTCCTTAACCTTCAAACACTTCGCTTCTATTGTATCCCAGACAATTACGAAATCATTGATTCTTCTTTAGATGATATTACAGTTAGTATATATATATATATTTTTCATAAGTAAATTTTGAAGTAAATATTGAGACTTTTTGATAAAATTTTTTTGTTTATTTGTTGAATTTAAACAATTTAATGAAGTCTCATTATTAAAATCTATATTTTATCTGTATTTAAATTTGAGTTAAATATGAATATGCAAGTTTTATTATGAAAAGTGTTAATTTTCCCATGAATCTATTAAATAAATTTTCAAATATATTTGTAGCTATTAACAAAATTTAATATTTTAATTGTTGCTAATTCTCCATGGTCTGATGAAGTCAGACAAGATTAATTAAATTGTTGTCTCTCAAAAAGTCCAGCACAAGTAGGGGATCAGTGTAGATATTGTTGCCTGCGAGATCCATGCAACACATTATGTGTTCGGAGGAAGCCTGGTGATCTTGACACCTTGCACAGATGCAGCAGATTTTTTTGTTTGCTGAGAATGAGAGGCACTTGATGCGACCACTGGCAGGACGAGAGAGTGTAGTCTGAGAGCATCTGTCGCATTTGAGGGCTAGGGCCAGATCGCATCTATTACCCACATACCAATGATGAGTGGGAGGCACCCTCCACCAAATTTTGAGATTTTTTTTAAGGAGTGTAATTCTAGATAGGTAAGGGTGGATGTGAAAGGAGTTGGGAGATTATAGCCCTCCTTAATTAATATTTAATATACTAAGTAGATTAATGGGAGACTTTATTCCGGTGAGGGTTATTCAAAGCTCTTTGATGTTTATCTTTACAATCTTATTAGAAATTAAAATTTTAAATTAGACTTTAAGGTAATAAAAAAAAAGCTGTCATTTATTTCTGTTTAGAATTCATTATTAAAAATCCCACTTTACCATTTATATGCATAAATGATGTAAATCTAATCATTATAGGGTATGAATTTAAAAAAAAATTCTTTTATTTAGATTTCTAGATGCAAAGTTAAAATAATATTAATTTTGTTTTTAAGTATGTGTTAAAACCAACTTTCACAAAAGAGGAAATTTCAATTCTGGATCGGAATGACAAGCTCTCCAGAGCATACAATGGGACCACCTACATGCCAGGTATGACACAAGGAAAGAATTTTTTATTATACCTTTCCATTTAGGTACTGGCTTATTTCTCTCTCACTTTTTCAGGTATTGTTGGTTTAAACAACATAAAGGCAAATGATTACTGCAATGTTATTTTACAGGTAATATTACCAGATTTTCATAATTAAAGGCATAATATGTGGCTCATTAATAGATATTATAGTTTTGCATTTTTAATTTTAAGAAATGAAAAAAAAAACTGAGTTGCTCTATTCTCTCCTTCCTTTTTTTTTTATTAGGTGTATTATAAGTTACTTTTTATAAGCTTGAATACAATGGCATATGCTTATGTATCTTCCTGTTACTTTATCAAGATTCTATCATCTTTTTATTCTGGATGCTTTTTAGACATTTTTATGTATGTTAAATACATCTCATGAACTTTTCTTGATGATATTTTGAAACTATTTCATCTTACACTATTTCCTTTTAAAATTATCCGAGACGATTACAATTGACGTTATAAAAAAGAAGGGCAAAATTGAAGAGGAAAATATTTAAAATTATAAATATTTAAGGAAATTCACTGAGGAAATTTATTTGCATTTCATCTTCAACATGCCACAACTGCTTAAATTGGTTCTTATATTATGTCTGTCCAAGTTTTAATCAAGTATGTTGTTTCAAATAATAAATTAACAAGATGTTCAGTAATTAGTATTTTTCTTCAATGACTTTTGTTTGTTAGTTGAATGTTTTATTTTCTAAAATTCAAATCTTTGAAAATCTTCTACAATAATATAGAAACTTTTTTAAAAAAATATTTAATGAATTTTGAGGACATAAAAAAGGGCTTAGTATGTTGAAAAACAGATGGAGGGGGACATTTTAATTTGTAGTTTAAGTTGGAGTATTATTAATTGTGTCATGATGTATATCTTATTTCTTTGATTGTGCTGATTAATTATTAATAAGCAGTGTGGAATTTTAAAATGAAATTTTAAGATTTATTTTATGAATGGGAAAATATAGGTGCTTTTTTCTCTTAACTTTAACACATTTATTGAGCTTCTTTTACAAATCAAAGAATACTTTTATGTAAATTGGAACACTTTTTTTCTTTTCAATTTGTAATATTAATAGAGTATTCAGCAGTGTTCTCTCTCACTGCTTGGTATTTAAGAAAACTTCAGATTTTCAATTCTAATTGTATGGGAATTTAGATTCTATTATATATATATATATATAAAAACTGTTATTTTGTGTCATCATACCTTACATTTAAATATATATATGTGTGTGTGTGTGTAACTGAGCAAAAATGTCTACATTTAGATTTCAAATGATATCTTTAATCCATTCAGGGTCAGTGGAGGGAGAAAGAAGTGTTCCCCTATGTCCAAATGCTCAGGGATTATACATGTGCATGAGATTGTCATTTTTCCATGTTAAGCCTAGTTAAAAATTCATGTAAAATCATTACTGCAAATGAAATGTGCAGAAATTTGCAGTTTATTATCATTGGTAATATCAGAATATACCGTAATAAAATTTTTGTGATGTATAAAAAACAATTTCAAATTTTAAAGAAAATGTTTTTATTTAATGTTTCAAAATTTTGAAGTTTCAAATACATTTCAAAACATTATTTGGAATTTTCTCTTAATTTGTCTCCTCTATAATCCATATAACCAACTCACACATGTGTGATCATGGTTCTCTGAATCAGAAAGGCTCATCACATGTGTGATACTGTGAGCCTTGAAGGGAGAATCACATGATCACAGTCCTGAACAGTTAAATCGTTAGTTTAGATCAGTGGTCAAACTTTTTGACTAAGGGAACATTTAGAACTACAAGGAGTTTTCGGGGAAACAAATTCCATACAAACACTTTTAAACGAATATATCTTAAAATAATATTTAAAGTGAATCAACATAATTTAGCTACTTTACGTACAGACAATTAAGGATCTATTGTATTTGTTATTAAAACTTTAATTTTAATATACCGAATTTATACTCATACATATATACTCTATTTATTTAAATTTAAGCCGCTATCGATTTTAGGCTGCACCTTAAATTCTCAACACATTTTTGTGAAAAATAGTAAAAATTAGTTATTTTACCATTATTATAAACTTTTAAATACATACATGAAACTATAATTGCCCTAACCAATGAGTTTTTTCCCTTTGATTCTAAACTATACTCGATTTTTGGTAGCATTAACATTGGGGGGGTGCGGCTTAGATTCGAGTAAATATGGTATTATTAATTTGTGATCAAAGTGTCACCTATCTGTGCATTTTATTTTGTAACTGAGATATGTTCTTGGACTTTTTTACACCGACTGTTTAAGTTTAGGTCTATTGAAATTATTTGCAATTACATTTTATACTCTACATTTTATTATTTTTGTTTTTATAGCCACTCACGTTGAGATAGTTTTCACTTAAATATATTGTTCTGAAGAGAATTACCCCTCAGGGGGCTCACCTCCTTTAGGTGAGTGCGGGTTTTCACGCTCGAGTACCCTAGTGATCTTTCTCTTTTCCCTAGGGGGTTTACTGTCTTTGGTAAACACGGGCTTCACGAACCCGGGGAACCCCTAGTGATCCTTCTCTATTTTCGGCCCTCTTTCTTGCCATTATAATTTCCCTTTTCTTCTTTTCCACCTCAGGGGGCTCACTTTCGGGTGACACGGGAGGCCACGTCCCAGTACCCGAGTGAATTTTGAAAAGAAAAAAAAACCCAAAAAATATTTGCTTAGTTAGTGTTTCAGTTACAGGTCCATATTTAACGTTATATTTAGTTCAGTTAGGGGTTGTTTTTGTGGTTAATTTTCTTTTTGGATATTTTGAGTTTCATTATTTCTACTATTTTAATTTTGGTTTATTTCTTTGGGGTATTTAAAGCAAATGAATTTTACTTTTTTACGTATTGTTAAGACTGGTTTTGAGTCTGACCCGCATGTTTGCCGTGTGCGGCGACCCGTACCAGGGGAAAGTGGAGTCTGGGGTTCCTGTTGCGTGCCCTTTGGCCCATGCTTCTCCGTAGACGGGAGGCAGGGTGAGCCCGCTCCTGTCAATCGGCTGGTGATTAGTTCTGCGGATTCCAATACGGGTTCTTTTGGAATACCAAAGACGGTTGCTTTAGGGTTAGTGTTGCAGTTAGGGGTGCCCTGGGTGAACTGGCGGATCACATCCCGAACCTGTACTACTATACTCAGTACCACCTCTGAGGTAAGTGCCGTGCCTGACGCATGTCAGATGACCGGCGGGCTGCCTCCCCCTTGTTGGGCTCCATGGTGGGTGGGCGTACTGGAATGAACACAAAAATACACTTATGGAACCCAGTAGTAATTCTCCTTCAGTGGAGCACCCTTCTCTTAAATTTTGCGATTCGTTTCGTTTTTTCATTGTTAAAACTCGACACCTTTACCAACGTCTCACCCTTTCTAATTGAGAAAGCTTTTACTAGCAGTATTTGGGAGGTCAAATCGATTCGCAAGATGCGCTCCGGGGACTTGTTCCTCGAAGGCGTCGTCGGCGAAACAGGCGACCGCCCTTATAAATCTGCAAAAAGCTCGCTCATTTAGCGTTACCGTGGCTCCTCATACTACTTTGAATTTTTCGCGCGGTGTCATTTCACCAGCGGATTTTCTCAATGTGTCGACTGAGGAAATCAAAGAAGAACATGCAGGCCCAAAACGTCTGTGATGTTAGGCGTATAACGATAAGGCGGGATGGACAGGTGCTGAATACAAAGCACCTCATCCTGACCTTTAATACGCCTGACCTTCCACAGACTGTTAAAATGGCCTACATCCGATGCCCAGTCCGACCATACATCCCGAATCCCGCTGCGATGCTTTCAGTGCCAGAGATTTGGACATTCAAAAACAGTCTGCGCGGCCAGCCAACCTGCTCTAGATGTGCAGAGGTAGGCCATGATAGCGCAGACTGTAAAGCAAAGGAACGATGTGTGAATTGCAAAGGCGATCATTCATCGTTTTCTCGCTCTTGTCCAACCTGGCTACTCGAAAAGGAGATCACGGCCTTGAAAATCAAAAATAAAATTTCGTATCCGGAGGCTCGGCGTGTTGTATCGTCACGCACGCCAGTTGCTGGAAAAAGCTATGCGTCGGCGACCAGCAAATCCTACGTATCCACAGCCATTCAAGTAGACGCGAGTGCGGCTCCAACATCTGCGACAGCCGCATCTATAAAACCGAAGAATGTTGCAGTGGATACACTTAAGTCTGTATCCCCTCCACGCGATGTTAAGAAGAACAGGAAAACACGCATAAAGGACTCGGGGTGCAATCCCCACAAAAAAAAGAGGTCGAACCTCTCAAAAAACTCCATGACATGGGGAGACGATGTCATGGACATTCATCCATGCCCCTCACAAAGCGCGCAGAGTCTGATGGACGATCTGTCGCCCAGACCTCGATCTTCTGGCTCCTGGCGGGAGCACGTGCGAAGACTTGATGACCTCCTTTATCTCCTGGAACTGCCGTGGTCTAAGGACTCGACTTGCTGATCTCAAATCCATCATATCCACGTACCAGCCCGCATGCGTTGCTCTTCAGGGGAGACATTTCTGAAGAGTACCATGACAATGCAAGTGCGTGGTTATAATTGTGTACGACGGATGTAGATGGCGATACATCTCAACCGGAGGTGTATGCCTCTTCACGTCCTAATCTGTTTCCCAGTAATGTCGTCACACTGCACACATCATTACAGGCTGTGGCTGTTGGATTCACGTCCATTCTTTAGTCACAGTCTGTTGTGTTTATTTACCACCCAACGATGTTGTGCCACAAGTGGATTTGAATCATTTAGTCAGTCAATTGCCAGCTCCATTTATTTTGCTCGGTGACTTTAACGGACACAGCCCTCTGTGGGGCATGATGTTACAAATTCTCGTGGGCGACAGATCCGAACAGTTGATTTCTGATCACTGTCTCTGTCTGCTGAACAACGACGAAAAGCGTATTTCCATGCACCCAAGAGGACATTTCACTCCCTCGATCTAGCCATCTGTTCGCCAACTCTGCTACCGATGTTGAATTTCGAGGTTGCAAACGATCTGCACAACAGCGATCATTTCCCTCTCTAGTCTCGCATGTTAATGGTGCGGGGACGCGTTTTCGTCCCCCCACTTATCATTTTCATCGCACAGACTGGGATAAATTCACGCGGTTAGCGATTATCACCGGCACAATGGTCCAGAACAGGGCAGTTGATGAAGCAGTCTTCAATGTCACTGAAGCTATTCGGAATGCTGCCGATGCAGCCATTCCCAGAACATCTAATTCTCCTCGAAAGCTGTGCAAACCATGGTGGAACGCTTCCTGCCAACATGCCAAAAGAGCAGCGGAGGGCGTGGGGTATTTTCAGGAGGTACCCCACATCTGATAATCTCATAGCGTTCAAACGTGCGGCGTTAGCTCGTAGGAATACGTCGTCAATGCCAGAGAATCTTGGATCCAGTATGTGTCTTCAATCACATCGTCAACTACCAGTCAACAGTTATGGAGAAAGGTCAAAGCAGCGAATGGCCTTTATCGGGATTTTAACATTCGATATTGGAAACTTCTACTGCTTTGTATTCGTCACCTTTAGATGTGGCCAACTTGATTGGCAAAACATTTGCTAGTGTGTCCAGCTCCGATTCATATAGCCCTGCATTCCAGGCGACTAAGAATCGTTTAGAGCGACACCTATCAACTTTTCAGGTGCCGACAACCTTTACAATATAACTGTGACTTTGACATGCTTGAATTGAAGAGAGCCTTATCATCGGCCCACAATACTAGTCCAGGTCCTGATGGAATATCCTATGTATTGCTTCGCCATTTGAGCGAGGATTCACTAGTAAGTCTCCTTTACCTATTCAACCGAATATGGAGGGAGCAGGTGTATCCTACTCAATGGCAAGAAGCCATAGTGATCCCCATTTTTAAAACCTGGAAAGATCCTAAGAACCCTCTCAGCTATCGACCGATAGCACTCACGAGCTGCCTTTGTAAGACACTAGAACGTATGGTCAATGCCCGTCTCGTTTACCAGTTAGAAAAGAACAAATGCATTCCTCTGTTTCAGAGTGGCTTCCGTAAAGGAAGATCCACTCACCGACAATATTATTACGCTAGAAAACAAAATCAGAAACGCTTTTGTCCGGAGGAATCATTTAGTTTCTATCTTTTCGATATCGAAGGCATATGATCGTACTTGGCGCTATGGGATACTTCGCACTTTATTTAATTTTGGATTAAGAGGCAATTTGCCTACTTTTATTAAAAAGTTTTTTAAATCTTCGTACTTTTAGAGTGAGACTGGGTGGCACTCTCTCTGCTCCTTTTACCCAAGCTGAGGGAGTTCCTCAGGGGAGTATTTTGAGTGTCACCCTTTTTTATTTGTCATATTTCATCCATCTTAAGTATTTTATCGCCCTCTATACAGGCTTCACTTTACGTGGACGATCTACAGATCAGTTGTGAAGGTTCGGACATGCGCATGATTGAACGACAGTTGCAAACTGCCGTCAACAACATTTTAAAGTGGTGCGACACCAACGGTCATGGTATTTCTGCGAGCAAGAGTTGCTGCGTGCACTTTTGCCATAAGCGGGGTATTCATCCCGACCCGAAATACGCATCCGTGATATACAAATTCCCGTAGTTCCCGACGTACGATTCCTCGGAGTAATTTTTCGACCGTCGGCTCACTTTCCTTCCGCATATTTTACAATTGCGGAAGAGGTGTGAAAAGTCTCTAAACCTCTTGAAGGTGTTGTCAAACACCTCTTGGGGGGCGGATCGAACATCATTACTCCGAGTGTATCAGGCAATCGTACTCTCTCGCATCGACTACGGATGTGTTGTATACGGATCAGCGTGCAACTCTACTCTGAAAAAAACTTGACCCCGTCCACCATATGGCATTGAGAATCTGCTCGGGTGCGTTTCGCACATCACCGGTGCAGAGTCTCTATGTTAGCTGTCATCAGCTTCCTCTAGATCTTCGACGGAGGAAGCTGTCTCTTGCGTTTTTATTTTAAGATCTTGTCCGTGCCTTCACATCCTCTGCAGAATGTGTATATGGAGTACCAGCATGAAGAGACTTTTATGATGCACGACGCCGTCTAACATCCGGCCGTTTATGGATAGGATGAAGCTTTCATATTTCTGAACTCGACCTACCTAACGTGCGTATCCAGCAAAGGAACCTTTTCCTATTCCAACCTTGAATACGCCACGGTTCCATTATATCAACCCTTTTTGCCACTTACAGTAAATCCACTGTAGCGCCTGTCGTCTTTCAACGCGTCTTCGCCTACCACCGCAGTCAGTATAGTCGTTATTCGGCCATCTACACTGATGGTTCGAAACGTGCAGATTACGTTGGCTGTGGAGTCGTGATTGAAGATAGTATGCACGGTTATAGGCTCGACACTTCTTGCAGCATTTTTCACTGCCGAAGCTGTCGCCATTTACCCGTGCACTTCAATTGTCGACTCCACTATGCCCGCAAATACTGCATCTATACTGACAGCATGAGTGTACTAGAAGCGCTTGAAAGCTACCACGATCGCTGCCATCCAGTGGTGTGTACAATACTCGACATTACAGTCGACTCTACAGCAAGGGTTTCGATATCGTGTTTTGCTGGCTACCAAGTCACGTAGGAATCATAGGCAACGAGCAAGCGGACAGCGCGGCAAAGTCGGCGACGACACATCTGCCGCTAGCTGTTCCTTCTATCGGATATGAAGCGCGTCATCATGCATCATATTTTTTAAGATCTGGCAGGAATCATGGAGTCAGCAGTTGGATAACAAACTGCACTCTGTAAAACCTGTCATAGGAGCATGGCCTGTGATGCCAATGCGAAGAACTGATGTCAAATTGACTCGTCTTCGCATTGGCCATACTCGCTTCACACACAGGCATTTGTTGTTTGGAGAACGTGCTCCTGAATGTCCTTCATGCCATGTCTCTTACACTGTTCATCACATTTTAATAGATTGTCCCGTTTTTTAATACTCATCGCATGACCTTTTTTTCATCAATCTGTTTTTAACCTTATCTGACTTGGTGGGGGAATCTCCCCACCAAAATCTATTTGCTTTTTATCAGAAGAATTGGATTTTTATATTTAATTTGACTTTTTAAAATGTTTTTAACTTTTAACTTTTATTTTTATATATGTGCATGCTGGCATGCACATATATATATATTTTATGTCCTTGTATTTTTATGTGTATTTTTACCATGTTTTTATAATTTTAACAAACGTGTGGCGCAGTATAGCCAATTTTGGCTCTTGCGCCATAAAACCCCACATTCACTCACTCACTGAAGAGAATTACAATGTTTATAGATGTGGGAGAAATCCTGTGTATTCTACTAGAATTTGCAATCTGAAATTTAGGTGCTGTTTGCTTACATTTAGATCTTGTTGTTAATTCTATCAATATAGGTTTTTTTCCCCCACAAATGAAAAAAGCATTGTACCGGTGATTGTAACTTTATTTTCTGAAGCCCAGTATAGTAAACAATAGAATGTTCAAAACATAGTTGGTATTCCAGGTTTTTAGAAAATTTTAATATTTACAAAATGAAATTATGTATAAAATTTTTTGAAATGACTTAAATGAGCTTGAGATTCTTGTGGTTATACAAACTTCACAGAAAATATGAATCTCTATTTTTGCATACACATTTTTAATTTTCCTTTCAATTTTTTGTGACTTGTGTGACCCCTAGGTATGCTTTGTGGAAACCCAGGATTCCATGGAATACACTTTGAAGACCCTTGGTTTAGATCATGTACTTTATATTGCAATTATGTGTGTGTAGCGAATTATGATTTTTTTTCGCTTGAACATAAAAATGTGCTTTTGTAAAAAAGGTTTGTCTTGCATAAATTATAGTTAACCATCAACATAGATCTGAAATGTGGTATTAATAATCACATATGTTTTTAAAAGAATATTTGTCTAATATTCATGGGTCAATTCTTTAATGTGAACAATGATTTTTTAAAATCATTTATTTTTTATTTAGTATTTCTGAAAGATGTAATGGAATAGTTACATTAATTAAAATAATAGACATTCCGTAACTCCAATGCCTCTCTAATAATTAATTACTACAAAAGCAGATAACTGAAATTATTTTTAAAGTAGAGAAGTAAAAAACATAGCTTTTTACATGAAAATATATAATACTAGCTGCATGGTCCTGCATTGCACGGGCTTTCTCTGCTTTTATAAATTTTCCCTTCCCTTCACAAAATTAGCACTTCCAATATTCTTTTTCAAAATTACTTTGACTTTTCTTTGTTTCTTTCCCCTCCGCTTAGCCTGGCATTGCACGAGCTTGTACCGAGTGTATAAATTAATCCTCATGGTAATTTCCTATTTCCCTCAGAACGATAGCACTTCTGTGAGTGTGTGTACATGCTGAATATGAGTGATTTCTATAACTATGTCATTAAAATTCCCTTCTTTAAAATTTTTTCATTGTGAGACAGGTTTCTTTCCCCTCCATTTAACTCAGTGTTGCATGGACATATTCGAATGCATAACGTATTGCCATGAAAATTCCCCTTCCCTTATCAGTGTCAGCACTTCCTGGTGTGTGTGTGTGTCTTCTATATTAACATCATTTCAATTCCCTTTTTCTAAATTTCTTCCACATCTTTCCGATGTCAGACACGTTTCTTTTCTCTCTGTATAGCAGTGATTCCCAAAGTGGTCTATATAAACCCTCAGGGGTCTATGATGATCTGCAAGGGGTCCACACCAGCAAAAAAATAATTTGGAGGCCTATGATAGTGGTTCTCATTAAACCAGATCATGACTTCAATCTTTAAAAATATTTGATCCAGTGGGAACCAGATTTTACCAATTTAACAGCTACTAAATTTAGTGAGGTTAATTTGTAGCTACTAGGTGCCAGCATAAATTTTTATTAAGACAAGGACCATTTCAGCATTTTTTTCCAAAATTAAGCTAGAGAAGTCTAGTATTGGATGTCGTGAATTTTCTCAATTTGTCACAGACAGTCTGTCAGGACATTTTAACCTACATTCAACATTTAAATGCCCTTACTCAAATTTTGAAACTAGGTTTGAGATTTTTTTTTATAGTAATACAGTATTAGACAATGATTTCATATAGTCATTTTGAAAAAAATATATCAAGTTACAATAGGAACTGATCAGAATTGGTCCTAACAAGGATCTTAAAATAAAGTTTAGAAACAGATGTCAGCAATTTTTGCTTTAAAAAGACATACCTGATATTTGTAGCAAATTATGGAATTCCGTGAGAAAAGGGGGAGATAAAAAAGAAAAACCCCTACTAAAAAGGAGATTTGGGTTTTAATCTGACTAGATTGATATTAATTGTTGAAAATATTTGTAATTAAAGCACCAGATTTATCCTTCTCATTAGAAGCATCCGTTTGTTGTTGAGTTATTTTATGTAATCTATTTACGTTATTTTATGTATTAATCTGATTTTAATCCATTAGCATGTGCTTCTTAATGTTTAAACGCTATACTTCATTCAGTATGAAATTTGATTCTTTTAAAGTAGTAGCACCAACTATCGAAAAGACATTTAAGTTGATAAATTTGCAAAAATTTTATATTAGTTAAGCAGGGGTCTATCCGAAACTGAAAAACAGGGCAAGGGGTCTCTGAGACAAAAAAAGTTTGGGAACTTCTGCTCTATAGCCTGATATTACAGTGGCTTATTTTAGTGTAGAAAAATATTTTCCCTCCCCTCAGATATAATATTTATCTTCGAATTTCGATCAATGACTTATAAAAAATAATATTGCTTTAGTTAAAAAATTAAAAAGTTAAAACAATAAAAAGAAAATGATTCTGATGCAGAGAATAAAACAAAAATTCTTTCATCATTTTTTAATAATAGTTTCTAAGAATCTAAAATAATGAAATAGATTTCAGATTTTCATTAATTAATCAATCGTTACATACAGTTAGCTTAAAAATGTCTCTAAAATGTATTTTTATCCAAAATAATAGACGATAAACTTTTTGTTTATAACAAGTAATTAAGTAATGAAATAATAGAAATACTCCTTTGGTTTAAAATATATATATTAATTTAAATCCATTATCTATAAATAATAAATAAAAAAATGAATTTTACTGATAGCTATTGAAACGATTTTTTTGTGAACACTCGAATGTTTGTTTAAACATATGTCAGTGTTAAAAAAAACACTATGGGGGAAAGCCTAGTTATATGTTTACATTCACTGAAAAAAAACATTCAGAAAGAGAATAATATCTGATAAAAACATTTTAGTATTTTATTTTAATTTTATAGTTTTTCATTCCACTGTGTTAAATAAATTATTTAAACACTTATCTGATGAAAAAAAAAGTATATTATACAAAACTATCATATTCATTTTACTCAAAATCTAGAATTCCCACAATTAATTATTACTGCCCTTTGGCCGATTTAGAAATCATTTTCATAAAAACGCATAGATTTTGACTCATTTTAGAAAGAATCACAAAACATAAAAAATATCATTATTTTGTAAAAAAATTATAGCGTATCATGGTGAAATAAATGATCTTTCCGATTCTGTAATTATTTTTTGTCTCGTGGCTTTTTTAAAAAGGTTGAAAAATCGAAACTTTTCTAAGCTCAATCCCAAAAGCCACTTGGCAGAATAAAAACCAACAGGGGTAAAACAATTATGCGTTTTAAGGTTTTTAATTAATATCTTTTTAACTAATTGCTATTACGGTACATAAATGGTCAATACAGCTTCCTTGGATCATTCCCTATCCTTTGGTACCTTCTGCATGGTGCGGTTCGTGAGAAGATAGACACATAGATCGATACATAAATATGTTTGTTTACGTACGAATTTTAATAGTGTAGATATTGAGTACACAGAAATCAAGTTCAGTTTTTAAGTAATATTGTCGCTTCATTTCTGTAGTTACTGTTCTTCTATGTGATGTAAAAAATAAATGATTTTTTATAACATTGATCACACTTGAATGATCGGAAATATTTGATTGCTTTTTGTTGAATATTTAGGGCTTGAAATTCATCTTTATTCGCAATTTGATCAAATAAAAGAGGTACATTGAATAAAAAATTCTTGTTTGGCAGTCAGGTGAAACAAGCAGTTTCTTTTTACTGTCTTAAATTAGTTATTTTGAACAAAAGCATGAAATTGAAAAATTTTCCTATTGAAAAGATGATCTTTAACCTAACAAAAATTTGTTTATTTAATGGTGCTCTTCATTGCAAAAATATTTTAGGCCTTGTCTCATGTCCCTCCCTTACGAGATTTCTTTTTACGAGAAGAAAATTATGGGTCGTTGAAGAGACCTCCTGGAGATACGCTTTTTCTGTTGGTGCAGAGGTTTGGAGAGTTATTGCGCAAACTATGGAACCCAAGGAACTTCAAGGCACATGTCAGTCCCCACGAGATGCTGCAGGCTGTTGTTTTATGCAGTAAAAAGAATTTCCAAATCACAGAACAAGGTAATCACATGGCTTAGAAGTTTTGAAAATGTTCTTTTATTTCCTGTATTGAAGAAAACAGTTCACAGATTTTTTTTTCTTTTTAAAGTTTTGTTCTTGGTGAGGATTTACTGTTTTGCAAAACTTGAATTTTAAAGTTTAATTCTATACCATTGCTCTCAAATCAGAAATCAGTTTGAACTTCAGTTATATTTTTTTCTACCTCTGTTTTTTTCCCAAAAAAAGTTTGGTTTAAGACTTGTTTTGCGGAAGGTAAAATTGATTTGCAAAAAATGAAGTACAAAAAGAATTACATATGGGACTATATATATATATATATATTTGGCTGATAAATGTTTTAAAATGTTCAATATCATGACACCAATAAATTTTTAAAATCTTATTTTGTTTCTGCTTCCGTAATTCAACTGTCCTACATGGCATTTAAATTTTGTTTTTTTTAATGCTACTTATTCTTCATTTGTTAGCTTGCTTTTTATAATAGCTTTTTGACTGAATGAATCAAGTAATAATTATAACTGCATTAAAGCACTGTTGTAACTGCATTTTTATCCTACTATAGTAAATTGTGATTGTTTTTATTATTATTATTTAAAAGAAAATTTTATATTCGTTAAATTTAAATATGTACACTTTTGCTTCACTGTTATGAAATTTTGATTATGATCAGTGCACAGGATGAAAATAATCAAGTAATTGAATTTTCATTTCGGCTTCATTTTAAATATTTTTTGAAAATTAGTGGAGAAGTGAAAAGTGATTAAACAAGAAAAGCAATTTAGAAAATGGAATAGATGCATTTAGGTTGGAAGTCTTAAATTGAGATTGATTCATTTAATTTATTAATTGTAAAACAAGAGGGATTATATTGAATTATAATAATATGCAATTTAATGTACATGCTGTAAAATACTTTCTGTTCAAGAGTTGTTACTATATTCTAAAAATAAAGGTACTTAATTTCATAGTAAATTTGACATTAAGCCAACTGTTTTCTGTTGAGTCTCTTATCATATAAAAGACAATTTATAATTCTTGTTTGTCTATGAATTTTTTATACATGCATATTGTTACAAATGTTGTGCAATTAATGCTTAAAGTAGTGTAAATAAATTATATCTGGATGTTTAATACCTTAATACTGCTTTCTGTTGTATTTATTTTGATAAAAATTGTAATATATTTGCAAACAATGCTGCCTTTTACATTATAATGGCTTTTCAATCAGGACTTGGCAAAATGCTGGGGATACAGCCAAGTTGGCAGGTTAGCTATCATAGGGGTACTTCTGGAAATTACTGGAGAAATTTATCAATATCAAGATCTAAGATGTAAGTGGGATCTTTCAAGAAAAATCTGTGCAGCCTATAAATAGAAATCGCTCACTGAAACTGAGTCTGTATTACTTCAGTTGTGAAGACATCAGTTGCTACAATTGGGGAATAATTGCTAGCAAATAAACTTTACATATTTGTATTTTCAGGTGCTGATAGTTGTGTCTGAGCATTGTTGAAGGTGTAAAGACCTGGGATTTATTTTGCAGATTTTGCTACTATATCCTGTACTTTGGAAATTGTTTATCTACAATAAATTTCATTGCTCTTAAATAACTGTTTTTCTCTTTGAGACTGATAGCATAAAATCCACAAGCCTCAATCTACATAACAGTTTGACATCAGAAGTGGGGATATTATGCCAATAACAAAAGCAATGGATGAGCAACAGAAGGCCCTGATGAAAGGCATCAGTGCCTTGAAAAATAGCTTAAGAAATATTGAAAGAAGTCAAGAAGAGACCTGAGAAATGCTCTAAAGTTTGGTTGGGGGAAGACAGAACAGTCGGAAAAAAGATCACAGTAGTTGAAGAGAAGAAAAAGAAAGTAGAGAAAAAAAATAGAAAGGATTAGAGAAGAAAAGGCTGGAAATTTTAGCCTTGTGTCACAGTTAGTAGAAGAAGAAAAATTCTTGCTGGTTGAAATAAGAATAAAAGCAAGATTGTGCATGTATGTGAGCACATCTGCCTGTGTGTGTGTGACTCTCCAGTGCCAGTGAAACTGTCCACCTATGACACAAAAACAAACTGGGAGGTGTACAAGATGCAATTTGCTATAATTGCTGAAATCAGTGGAGGGACTTGCGAAGTTAAAGCATGTGAACTAGCAGTATCCCTTAGAGGAGAAGCTGCTGTCGTACTGTAGGCTCTTCCTGACACCGAGTTGGCTTAATTTAAACACCTACAATGCACAGGATCTTTAATTTGGCCAGAAATACTTCGAAAACTTTGCACACCAACAGATGAAGACAAGACACCAGAAAACCAAAGAAAGTTTGTAGGCGTATGCTTCCAAAATAGAAAGGCTTGCAAAATTAGCTTTCACAGACTACCCAACAAATGTATGAGAAATGATTTCTTTACAGTGTTTCGTGGACAGACTGAAAGATGGTGAAATCCAGAGGGCTGTAAAAATGGCAGATGTCCAATATCTAAAGTCTACCCTGTTATATGCCCTGAAATTGGAGAGTGCCACCCAAGCCAATCACAGAAACCGCCATTCCATCTGAGGAGCTAGAGGGACTGCAGATGCACCCTGTGAATCTTCATGCACAAAGGAGATTGAGAGAGGGATACAATTTAAAAACTGGTGATCAGAAAAAGAGGAAATGCAGCTTCAAGTGTGTGTGGGGGTAATGAAACAGGGCACCTTAGGAGAAACTGCCCCCCACCTCCCGAACAAATAAGGAAGATCACCATTGAACTAGTGTAAACAAGCATAAGCAAGTGTGCAGTCACCAAAAAGGATCTGCAGATGGTAATGTAGATGTCAATTCAAGAAGATCCTATCAGGAGAACAATGAACACTGCTCCAGGATCAAAAAGAAATTTGGTATGATAGATCCTGTATTCCATCAAGTTACAACTCCATCAACATCAGACCCGTGGAGTGAGGAGTGCATCCAAAAAGATTAACTGGCTGATCCTGAAATAAAACTTGTCAAAGAATTTAAAGAGTCATCTGACTGAAAGTCCAGCTGGCAGGACATTGGCTCTTTCCATCCTACAACAAAGCATTGCTGTGCTCTTTGGGATTCTCTCCATCTGAAAAATGGTGTCTTATATTATAAATGGGAGTCTGACAACAGGAAAGTGTTCACGTAGCAATTAATACTCCCAAAGACAGGAGTATTGACAGTTCTTAAGGAACTCCATGACAATTCAAATGGAGTTCATTTTGGTGTTATGAAAACCTTACAGAGTTTAAAAGGGCTTCTAATGGGGTGTCACACATGTGATCCTTGTGCTGCACATAAAGATCCAAGAAAACACACTTGAGGAAGATTGCCACTGTTTAATGTAAGAGCACTTTCAAACGAATAGCTTTTGACATCCTAGGTCCACTTCTGAGATCATCAGATGGCGACAACATCCTGGTTGTCATGGACTACTTCACTAAGTGTCCTGAAGCCTATTCCATTCCTGACCAAAAGGCCCCAACTGTTGTAGAGATTTTGGTGCAACATTAGATCTTAATGTCCAGCGTTCCTATAAAACTGCACCCTATCATGGGAGAAACTTCAATTCTGCTTCTTGCAAGAGACTGTGAGATACTCGGCATCGACTAAAGCCATACAACATCCTCAGCCTGATGGTATGGTAGACAAGTTCAATCAGACCACACATAACAGCCTCTCGATATCCAGTAATTAACAAGACTGGGACAAGAAACTGCCTCTTTTCCTGCTTGCTTACAGGAATGTCATTCACTAGACCACTGGCTATTCCCTATCCCAAATGCTCTTCAGTTGGGATCTTCGTCTGCCTGCAGATCTGTTCATCTGGTCACCAGATGCTTCTTGTGTGCCTGAGGAGTACATCGAGAATATCTGAGCATGGAGGGACACCCAATACGATGCAAGAGCAATGAGACATGACTTTCACAAAGATGACTAAGTGTGGTTGTAAAATCTGAAACAATGCAAAGGTCTCCCTTCAAAACATCAGTCCAACTGGAAAGGTCCTTAAACAGTCCTAAAAACACTGAATGATGTTGTGGAATGAATACAGAAATCTCCACACTCAAAACCAAAAGTAGTACATTACAATAGGCTAGCCCCTTGATCCTTTAGTTCAGACCATGGTCATCTTCTAACTCCTTAATTTTATTTTAGTGATGTAATTTTTTTTATCTAGAATATTCACTATTTAAAAATATTTATAAAAAAAATGCAAATTCTTAAATATGAAATTAAATTTATATCTTTTAGCTAAATTAAGGATGGATTTTACCTTTTTATACCTTTCTTCTCTTTCAGGTGATCCTATTGCATTTCTATCATGGTTTTTGAACAGCCTGCATTCTGCTTTGAATGGAACTAAAAAGCTGAACAGTAGCATCGTGTATTCCACTTTTCAAGGCTCTCTCAGAATATACACTCGTACATTATTGCCCATTGATGCAGTGAGTAACCCTGTTTGTTGTAAGCTGACCACTAATCAATACTGCAGTAAACTTCAACTAAAATATGGGTGAAAAAAATGCATTTGAAGTAAAATTTTAAATGGCTATTTGTCTTATGTATCAAAAAATTTAATTTATTATTCCAATTTTTATTGGTTTTTCAGAATAAATCTAGCATTTGAATGATAATTAAAACTGCTTTGCATTAAATATTTTTAAAAATAAATAGCTTTGTTACTGCAGTCTCTCATTGTCAACAGCTATTTTGTCGTATTTGTAGAAGTAAGGAAAATTATTTTATCAACTTGACTGATAAGTTGATCATTCACTTCATTTGTTGTATTTCACTTGAAACTGAATCCAAGCAAATGTTATGTTTTAATCTTTTTCAAATTTGATCAGCTTTAATTTATAATTAAAAAGTTTTTTTAATTTTTTACTTCATATGTGTCACATATTCTTAAGCATATGTAGCCCTTTTAAATTATTCCCTCCTGATATATTATGAGATAAAAGTTAAGATGAGTAAAATTATTTCCATAAATCATTTTTATTTTGAGTATGTTAATAGATATATAAAGAAATTTCTAAAATTATTTTTTAATATTTGTAACTTATGATACTTATATTTCAGACAGAAGAAGAGAAACAACAGCTTTTACTAAATGAAGATTATCAGGGTAAAAATAATTTTATTATTTGATATATCTGGTATATTGTAAAAAGTTAGAATTAAATTATTTGAACTTCATTTTTATTTTTAAAAGCATGCCCCTTTTTGTTTACTTATTTCGTTCATTATGCTTTTAAATAAGATAGTTCTCTTTCTCTGTCTTTAAAATGTATTGAATTTTCATCTGTGGATTTCATTTTGTATTTTATTTCTCCTTCATTTAATATAATTGAGATCTTGGTAATAAATTTACTTTTAATGTAACTGGTAAACTTCTGCCAAGTTTTTTCCCCTTTTGAAATGAATTGGAGTTTTTATTAATGTGGTGAGAAGAATCAACATACATAGTTAAAACACAACAACTTTTACTTAATCTTATCACAATTTCGAGGTCTTTTTCCAACAAATGCAAAAAGGTGCATTTTCCATTAGAAAACTATTCAGTTTTGCAAGTCATTGTGCTAACTAATGAGCATAAAATTATCTCGAGAAGTTAATTAGTTTAGTCGTGAAGTTAAAATTTTCAGTTTTAATGAATAGGTGGGGGGATGAGCTTAAGATCCTTGTAACTATACAAACTTCATAGAGAATGTGAATCCATTTTGCATTTATATTTATTCCTTCTCGATTTTCTATTGTGACTCGTGGAACACAGTTTGTAGACCACTGGTGTACACAGCAACAGCGTGACATGAGCAATTTACTGTGGCCAGTCACCTTCACAAAGGTGGCCTATTCGCCTGCTATCCTGAACACTGCATCCCTTTGAAAGTTGGCCATTAGTGGCACCATTTAGAGTGGTTAAGGAGCACAAAAACTGGATATCTCATTGAGTCATGTTCTCTTTATGAAGGAGACAAGTGATTTTCAATGCCAGTTGAGGGCACGGTTTAATTCCAGTAACATCACCTAAGTAGATCATTAAGGTGGTCCTGGGTTTGGGGAGGCATTATGCTGAATGGGTGAACTAAGCTCCACATTTTCGACAGATGCTCTGTAATCGGAGATCACTATTGCAAGTTCATCCATTTGTTTTTTTCCGAGGTGCTATTGGATTAGACTTCATCTTTATAGATGACAATGCATGTCTGATGTTTAGCAGCCACTGAAAAGTGAAGATATCACTTGAATGGAATGGCCAGGCATTCTCCTCTGATTTAAATCCCATAGAACATGTTTGAGATGCTTTAAGGAGATGTCCTACAGCATGATTACATCCTCTAGAGAACAACAACTGAAACAGGTGCTGATTGAGGAATGGGCACTCAAACCTCAAGAACTCATGGACAATCTGGTGCTGAGTATGGAGAGATGGTGCGAACAACCATTGCAGTAAGGGGTGGGCATATCCCATACAAAAAAACACCTGCTTGTTGTGCCTTCTCTTGGACAGACAATCATGTGTAATAATAGTATGAGTTCAATAAAGCTTTTTTTGTTTGTTTGATTCCATACTATATGCATTTTTGCACATTATGCTTTCATTGTCATTTAAGTACAAAACACTGTCTTTCATTTCTCTCAGATGATTTCTTGTGGACTTATGTCGGAAAAAAAGAAAAACCTTTTTGCTTAAAGTTTTTCACATCAATGTACATAACATTTCAAGATATTTTTACAAACTGTACAGGTCACTTGGAATAAAGAGATGTTGTTACAAACAAGTGTTTTCTAAAATTTGATAGTATTTAATTTATACAAGTTCTTTCTCAAACATTTGGGAAAGCAGCTGTTATGGCTCACTCCGTCAAATACTCAGAACACAATCACAACACAGTTTCTAGTGGACTGGTATCTATTTATTTCTCGCAACTTCTTTTTGTATTCACATCGGAACTGCTGGGCATGCACAGTTCAGGCAACGCAGTTTCGCTTGCGCAAACATTCCGCCCGGCATTAAAATGTTACAACATTCAATAAGTTTCATGGCTTTTTACAATATTGTTATATTAAAATTTAACACTATTAAAAAAATTATAAATCAGAAATAATTCACTGAAAATACACACAATACTAAAAGGTTAATTACAATAACTTAAAAATAAATAAAATCTTGCAACACAAAAAGAAATTCATTCTCTCATGGGCAAGATGCAAATTTTAGAAATAGGTCTTTTGACAACACCATATTGAGTCTTGATTGTTACAACTCTAATTCTATTATCCTTTCCAGAAAATACTTGGATCAATCTGCCCATTAGCCATTTATTGACTGCTAAGTTATCCTCTTTAATAAGGACTAAATCACCCACTCTAGCGTTATCCTTTTCAAATTTCCATTTAAATCTATGTTGAAGATTACTTAAGTAATTATTACTCCACCTTTTCCATATAGACTGTGCACAATTTTTGTTAATCTCTGATATATGTTTAATCTATTAGTTTTTATATGTATTATATTTGGTTCACTAATGGAAGTAATTGGTCTTCCAATCAAAAAGTGTGCCGGGGTCAAAACCGATAAATCGTCTATATCCGTTGACAAAGGGGTGAGAGGACGGGAATTCAAAATTCCCTCAATTTAAGTAATAATGGTTAGGAACTCTTCATAAGTGAACCTAGAATTGCCTGCCTCATGTTTAAAATGGAATTTGAACGACATTATGCCAGCTTCCCATAAGCCGCCAAAATTTGGTGCTCTGGGAGGGAGAAATCTCCAATTTATGTTTTCATCTACTGAGAAAACAGCTAATTCAGGATAAGGATTTATCACTAACTTGTACAATCTCTTGAGTTCGGCATTAGCTCCTATAAATATTTTACCATTATCAGAAAATATTAGAGTGGGTCTTCCTCTTCTAGCAATAAATCTCTTGAATGAGGCAATAAATGCCTGAGTTGTTAAATCCGATACTAATTCAAAATGTGCAGCTTTAGTGACAAAACATACAAAAATTGAAACATATGTCTTATACAAACTGCTTTTAAGCTGTTTGTTGTTCTTGATCCAAAATGGTCCAATAAAGTTAATACCACTGCAATCAAAAAGAAAATTTTCCCTAACTCTTTCTTTAGGCAAATTGCTCATTACTTGTTCACAAGTTATTGGTTTCACTTTAAAACATACAAGACAATCATGCACTCTTTTCCTACATACATTACATCCTCTAAGAGGCCAAAATCTCTGTCTTACTTGATATAGTAAGCCCTGTGGACCTAGATGGAAGTATTTTAAGTGAAAATATTCTACAATTAAATTCGTTAATTTATGGTTACAAGGTAATATTATAGGAAATTTGCATTCAAAGTTCAAATCACTATTACAAAGTCTACCACCAACTCTCAAAACACCATCGTGATCTAAGAAAGGATTTTAACTTTTTATTACACTTTCTGCAGACACTCTATTATTTTCTTTCGTACTTTTTATATCCCTTTTGAACTCCTGTAGTGGCACAATCCTGATTAAGGTTATCTCCGCTCGGTTGATCTCCTGTACATCTAAAGGTCCTCTCCTTTCTCCTCTGCAATTTGCTATGAACCTAAACTTAACATTCGAATTATTTTAGTGTACTTATTACTTATATTTAATAGGTCAGTTATAAATGTTGGCTTTGTTAGATTTAACTTAACACACGATGCTTTGCGTTACTTTTAAATTCACAGTTAAATTTATCACTATCAGTCACCGATGAAAGGATATTCCTTTCCGGAAAATCTTTCATCGCTAAAAGCGTAGGTCCATTCCACCACAAAAAGTTGTGAAGATTCGACGGGTTGAGACCTCTGGATATGAGGTCAGCTGGGTTCTGTTCCGAAGAAACATGATGCCACTACTCTGCATCAGTCGGGTATTGGATTGTGGCAACTCGATTTGCCACGAAGGTTTTTAGCAAGTTAGTCTCCTTCTGAATCCATGCCAAGACAATAGTCAAGTCACTCCACAGGTACATGGGGGGGGTGTTTTCATTTGTAAGGCAGTCTGAACTCTTTTCATCAGCTTTGCAAGAAGAATGGTGGCACACAGCTCTAGCCGCGGCATTGTGACACTCTTTACAGGTGCTACTCTGCTTTTACTAGTTACAAGCTTTACTGTTGCGTCATCTGGTGATTGAGAACAGCAATATATCACTGCTCCTTAACATTTCTCTGAAGCATCAGCAAAGCCGTGAAGTTCCACCCTTAACGCTTGAGGATGCACAATACATCTACCAATGCAGATACTTCTTACACTGTTGAAGTCCTCAAGGAAATGATGCCACTCTTTGGCTCTCTCAGAAGGTAACTCGTCAATCCAGTTGATTTTAAGACTCCAAAGACTCTGCATGAAGCTCTTGCGACTACTGAACATAATAGTCCTAATGGATCAAACAGTCTAGCTATTGTTGAAAGGACACATCTCTTGGTGTATGAATCTTTTAACTCCACTGCGATTTTAAAAATAAAGCAATCCTCTTGTGAATTCCAGGACAATCCCAACGTCTCGGTTTCAATTAGATTCTCGAACTCATAATCTCTGATCATGTTTGAAGCCAGTTCCAGATTACTACTATCCCACTTGCAATTCCATTCCTCCTTTTTTCAAAATGCCGGAAAGTTAATTCTTCAAGGCCTTGACTCCATTAAAGATGCAGCGCAGCAAAGAACGTCATCCATATAAAAGTTCTCTAAGAACAGGTGCAGTCAAAGGAAAACTCTTCTCTTCATCTCTTGACAACTGCAGTAAAGTTCTCGTTTCTGAAAAGGGTGCACTCACCTTGCCATATGTGACTGTTTTCATCTCAAAGGTTTTCGCTGGATCCTCTGGACTTTCTTTCCACAAAACTCTAAGCAACGGCTGTTTGCTCTCATGGATGAGTATCATTCGGTACATCATCTTCACATCTGCCGTAAAGGCATAAGGATGCTCTCTAAATTTAATCATAATTGTAAACAGGTCATTTTGAACCAGTCCTCCATTGTATTGTATAGAATTCAACGATAACCCATTACTTGTAGGATTGGTAGCATTAAAAACTACACTCAGCTTCATTGTGCTCTTTTCTGATGTAAGGGTGCCATGGTGTGTCATATAATAGGCAATCTCCGAGTTGTCATTCTCTGCGACAACCTCTTTCATGTGACCAAGTTGCTCATATTCATGTATAAAGTCTCTATACAACTTTAGGTATTGAGGATCTCTGATTAATAGAGTCCACATCGCATTCAATCGCTTTAGAGCGATGTCCCTCAACTCACCTAAACAATTTGGTTCGTTTTTAAGGGGTATTTTAACCACATACTGACCCTCATCATCTCTGGAATGCGTTTTTAGGAAGTGATCCTCACAAAAAATTGCTTCATTTTTAGTTCTCTCTACCTCAATGTTTTCCAACTTCCAAAACATTTTTAAAGTCTGATTTAGTCCACAATGAACTCGTGCTTCAGTATCTGCAAAACTATTGCTCCCTGAAGCCACAAACCCAAACACAGTATTTTGGAAAATAAGATTGGAATTTTCAGAACGAATTTGCCCACTATGCAATAATTCATAAAAAATTTCTGCACCCAATAAACAATCAATGGGACACATAAAAGGAATCATCTGCTAAATTTTTATTTTCAGGAATTAATCCTTTCACATTTAGATTTTTAACTGGAGTTAAATCAGTAATTTTATCTACAACTAACATTTTTATTCTCTTTTTATAACTGCCATCGGAATTCGAGATTTCAGTAGTTACGGAATTTTTAACACACATAGAAGAGTC
Organism: Trichonephila clavipes; assembly: GCA_019973935.1. NCBI lineage: Eukaryota > Metazoa > Arthropoda > Arachnida > Araneae > Nephilidae > Trichonephila > Trichonephila clavipes. Next base: position 45,014 of record BMAU01018836.1, read on the forward strand.
ATTTAAACATGTGACCAGAATATTTACTTTTTCTTTTCTTGATCCTAATTTTTCTACGAACTTCTTAGTTAAAAGATTTGTCATAGAACCGACATCTAGCAGACCTCTTATTTTCCTTTTCTCACCATATGAATCTTTTACAAAACACTTAACGGAACTTAAAAACACACTGGTGTTTCCCTTTTTATTTTGATTAATTGCAAACACGGCATTACTATCTTTCTCCAAAACCTCTTGGGGGGGGAAACAGTAGGATTAAATACTCGTGCATCCGCATTTAACCTTGACTTGGTTGATGGATGGAAAACATCCGACTTATTATGGCTTGTTAGAAAATTCGTATTTTGTTTTGGGAAATGTAATGAGACATGGTGCCTCTTAGCGTATAATTTACAAGGCTTGGCTTTGCACTTCGACACCGTACAACCTACTCTTAAACACAGAAAGCATAGTCGCAGTTTTTTAACCATCTCAATTCTATCATTTATCAAAAGTTGTTTAAATTTTTCACTAAAAGAAATAGCATGATTTTCAAAGCAATATGAACATTTTGTTTCATTTACATCGGACAAAAAAACACTAGTTACACCTTTTAACCTCTTTCTGTCGACACCCCTCTAAAGAATTTATTTTGTCTGAAACCCATATTTATCTCATTTCTACTTGAAACTTTAGAAGACATAAACAAATCGAATTCACGGCCAAGCTTATCTGGCTTGTACCAATTTTCGCACATTTTGATATTAATATAACTAGTCAATTCTTGATCAAGAGAATTAATTATCTGATTGGCAACAATTAACTGGCCTAATTCATTAACATTTCTCAATTTACAATAATAATCAAACATTGCTTCAATTCTACAAGCAAACTGAACATAATTCTCATTCAGTAGTTTTGGGGAAAATCGAAATTGATCGAGGTGTTGGTTGAAATTGTTTTAACGCTAACTGCTTTATTTTTTCATAATTACCCAGTTCCTCTTGTTTAACATAAATCATTAAATTTCCCACCTTTTCTCCCAACATATTCAATAAAATTTCTGCTTTAAATTTATCCTCCACATTTCTTGTGTTAAAAATTTTTTCTAACGATTGAAGAAATAAATTATAGGCTTCTGTTTTAGAAGGGACAGGTATTGTTAGAGTTATGATACTTTTAATTAAGTTTTCAATATCAGATGAGACAGATTCAAAATGTTCACTTTTACCTTGCGCAGGGGACAATTTACATCTTGCATTAGTTAACTCAAGCTCTTTCTTTAACTGTCTAGTTTAATTTTTTCAAATTCAATTTTAGCCTTTTCAGACTAATTAAAATTTTTCTTACTCAATTTTAGCGTTCTTTTCCGCCAAAACACCATCAATTACACTTTACAGAAACTCCTTATTCAAAGATTTCACTAGTCTCAATATTTTTAATACTATAATTTTTAGATTCTAGGGTATGTCTAATCCCAGCTCCTCAGCAACCAGAAAAAGCTCGTTCTTTTTAAGACTTTTAACTGTTGACATTTTAACACATAACATTAATTTGATATCAAAATAAGAAGCAAGGAAATCGCTCTTACTTCGACTGATGAATTGCGCTGGACTCTCAGGACACAGAAATATTTTCCTTGAAATAACTTTCTCCGAAGAAACTCAATTGTCAATTTCACTTTTTGGTGCACAATTTTCTCTCATCACTACACGCAGTTTTTCTCTGGCTCAACGGACCAATGTTATGACTCACTCTATCGAATACTCAGGACTCAATCACAATACAGTTTCTAGTGGACTGGTATCTATTTATTTCTCACAACTTCTTTTTACATTCACATAGGAACTGCTGGGCTTGTGCAGTTCAGGCAGTGCAGTTGCGCTTGCGCAAACAGCAGCCATCTCAGCAGTTACATTTTTGCATTATAAAACTTTCCAAAAACATAATGACTGACTAGTGCAAAATTTGCCCAACTGCACTGCTTGTCAGAAGAAAATGTAGAAAAGAAAATAATATAATTTGACATTTGGACTCAAGTACTTCAGCAGGCTTGTTGCTCTACAACTAGAAAAGAAATAATCTCTCATGGAGATTCTAAATCAGGACTCCAAAGACTACTTGCATTTGGCACCTGAAGTCTCCTATAAGAATGATGCTTTCTGCCTTTGAAGGTTAAAAAATTTTCCTCTCAGTCTTCTGGAGATGCGAAATCATATTCTGTTGAAAATGACATTCTCTGATGTAGTAGATAGAGGCTCCTTTCTCTCTGTCTTCCTTGCATTTGATATTGCTTTGCAAACTCCATTTTTTCTATGGTTGACACCTACTAACTTTGGTGCAAATCTTTTTGCTTTAGGATCTTTGACATATGATTGCACCTTCTTAGCTGTTACTCTCTGACCTCATTCTTTAATTTTTATTCAGAACACAGATTCTCTTGTTCAATTGTCTGATGAAGAGATAAAGAAGATGTTACTGACCATGATCTTTGCATGGGGCAACCTGTTATTCATCAATTCCCTATTAATGTTTATGACTTTTGGTGTATTCCTATGCACTGACAGGCCACCACCTGACTACTTCGGTCTGTGAGCACTATCCTTATATATTCTGAACTATGCATACTACTCCTTCAAAAATGGTAGACCATCGCTTGGTCCACATTATCTGTCACCCATCTATCTTTCCAATTATTCACATTATATTTCTAGTCTCAAATCACCATACAAACCCTCAAACTTGAATTGAAATTTCACTACCTGATTCTTTGCAGAACTCTTAAGAATGTCATTGCAACAAAAAACTTCATCATTAACTTTAATCTTTACCTCCTTCCTATTGTTATTGTACCTTCCTATTGTTGCACCTTTGTATATTGCTCACTCCTTCCAACACTTCTCAACATTCCTGCAAATCAAATCTGAACTTAGTAGCACGTTTACCAACTTCTAAAGTGGTTTTATGTCCCCCCCCCCTCCTCAAAGCAATGCTGCTAGGATTTTTTCTGTTGTTTCCTGAACTGTGCTATGCATAGCATTAGTGTTATCCTAAGATTCAGGATTACTGTATGTGTCATAGGTTCTTAAACTGTGGTCTGTGCACCTTTGCAGATCAGCAAAACAAATTTGAGATAACGTTTGCATCTCCAAACTTTTCTCTTGTACTCAAATAACTCATTAAATAAAAATCCTATTTGGCCAAGACTTATATTCGCTGTTACTTTACTGGTTATTAACATGTGTAAGCAGTAATTAGTAAAAATATGATTTTCTTTTATTCTGCTGCAAATACAACAAAAAAACCCAGTGCAGTTTTGGTCACGTTATTGTTTGGAACTTACTATAGAATTGAATTTGATTAGAACCTTAGTTATAATATAAGTAGGAAGCTTCTGAAAATATTTTTTAGAAAATTGGATGAAAATGAAAACATGTTATCCACATTCAATAATATAGGATCACAATTCGTCCAATCTCTAAAACATTCATGAGGAAGTGAGTAAAGAAAACAAAAGTATACATTCTTATATGCAGATTGTAAGTTTGCGTATGCAACAAACTTTGCCCTGATAGGTCCCTTGGTGTGTGCTTTAAAGTCCTAATGTGCTTTTAAGTATATTTTAAAAAGTATTTAATAAATTGAAGCTATGTTTAAAGCATTATGTAAACAATTGAGTTATGCTGATTAAATGCTGCAGCATAAAATAAACATCCCTAGGTATTAAAAACGGAAGATCCGTTATAAAAATAATTAAAATTATGTAACATAACAAAAGCATTCCTCTCAGGTAATCTAACAAAGCCCTGTGTTTTCAGTCATGCTTTTCAACAAATGTGTTTATCTCCTCCATGTTATTGTGTGATACATGTGTTTTATAATAGATCAATTACTATCAGCCCTTCCTGGACTATACTACTCTCACATCCTCTACTCCTTTTTTCAAAATCTTTGTTCTCATGAAATCAATCCGCAACACACATACATACTACATCCCCATTATCACTTGAAACTGCCAATCACATTCAAACTCTCAAACCCTTACTTGCAACTCTACAATCCCTAACACATTTCGTACCCTGAGCCTATCAGAACTAAAGCATCTGACTTTCTACCTCTTCTTCGAGTTTAAATTTCTCCTCGTTCAACTTCCATTTCAATCACTCCTTAGCAAGTTTTGATGCTGAGTAATGGACTCGACCAAATTCTAACTTCCTAACACTTGGACTATTCTGCTGTATATAGGCCTACATTTCCTAACCCTAAAATTACCTCATCTCTCCTTGCTTAGTCTACCTCCAATATCTGAACAACCAACAAAATCAATAATTTGCAGGGAACTTTTCTGTAATATATTGTCTTAAAACTTCTTCAGTCATCGTCAAATCATTCCCTAGTTTTCCCATGAGATAATTTTTCAATTATGCACATGAACAAGATAGCAGGAATTTTAGCATTGTCCGCACTTAAAAAAACTACCACTTTCTCCTCTCGCCTAAAATATTTTTTCAGCAGCTTCTAATCTACAGGTTAGATGCCATTGTGAAACAAATCGATGTTTAATGTGAGGGGGGGGGAGATATATTATACAACTTAATGGTAAATATTTGATGGGAGACAAATGAATTTCTGCTGAAAGATTCACTCAACCTTTAAAAGTTCTTTCGAGACATAACCATGTAAGTTCAAACTCCAGAATAAGTCTGAAAACCATCTACACATAATTTCATGAGCTCCTGTCTAACTGTGGCCAGTTCTAATTTCAGATAACATTTATAAATTAATATTACTCCTTACAATCAATCAAAAAGGCATTTCCTTACAACTACAATCTCAATGTTGTTGTTTTTATTTTCTTATATCGGATGTCTTTAAATAGGAACCCATACCTACCAACTTCTTTAAATAGAAGATAAGCAACACTAAAAATTTCAAGATATTTTGATGAGAAAAATACTCATAGAAAACTCTTCTTTTGAATCAACTTAAGAAAACATACATATCTATATATATAAAGGAGAAAAGCGACTCACTCACTCTGACTAATCACGATATCTCCGGAACTATTAAACCTACAGACTTGAAATTTGTTAGGTAGGTTCCCTTCATGGAGTAGACATCAGCTAAGAACGGATTTTGCAAAGTTCGAACCCCAAGGGGGGTTTAAGGGGGTTATAGATAATTATTTCCTTTACTAAACTATTAGATGTAAAGTCGTGAAACTTGGTACACAGATTTCTTTCATAAAGTAGAGATTCCCTACATAATGATTTTTACAAAAATCGACCTCCAAGGGGCGTTGAGGACGCTTAAGGGGCGTTATACATAATTATTTCCATTTTTAAACTATTAGACGTACAGTCTTGAAATTTGGTAAGCGGATTCCTTTCATAGAGTACAGATCCCCTACAGAATGGGTTTTGTGAAAATCGACCCCAAGTGGCGTTGTGGAGAATTAAGGGGCGTTATAGGCAATTAACGCCTTTTTTAAACTATTAGACGTAAAATCTTGAAATTGAGTTAGCAGATTCCATTCACTGAGTAGTGATCTGTCATAAGATGGGTTTTGTGTAAATCGTTTCCTAAGTGGCGTTGCGAGGGCTTAAGGGGCGTTATAGATAATTATTTCCATTTTTAAACTATTAGACGTACAGTCTTAAAATTTGGTAAGCTAATTCCTTTCATGGTGTAGAGATCCGCTACAAAATAGTTTTGGGGAAAATTGATCCCCAAGGGTCACTGAGGGGGATTAAGGGGCGTTATAGATAAATATTTCCGTTTTTCAACTAATAGAACCACCTACTTGAAAATTAGAAGATATGTTCCGTTCATGGAATAAAGATCCTTTTACAAAGATTTTTGCGAAAACGGACCCCCAAAGGAGTGGGGGTTGCGAGGGATTAAGGCGTGTTATAGAAAAATTCCTGTTTTTGAATTTAACTCATTTACTTGAAATTTGTTGAGCACTTTTCTTTAGTTGAATAGAGTTCCTCTAAGAATGGATTTTACGGAAATCAACTCCAGGGGGAAGCGGGGAAAGTTATTGGGCGTATTGATAGACAAAATTCCCATTTTTGAACTGCTAAGACTATAAAAATAAAATTTGGTTTGCATGCTTTTTTTGTTGAATAGGAATCTGCTAAGAATGCTATCACACACACAACGAGGTATTGATGATAAAAATTCCGTTTTTGCTCTGTTAGATTAATACTTGAAATTTTGCACGCATGTTTATTTTATGGAGTAGAGATCCACTGAAAGTTGCTTTGGTGTAAATCCACTTGATTATTAGGTTAAGTGAGCAAAAAAAATCTTTCTACTTCTATTTTACATATAAATAGAAATTAAATATTATAATTTATGTTCTTTTTATATCAAGGGTTGAGAGTGTAACAGCTGTAAATATATTTTTCAATACAATTGAATTCTTAATGCTAGATATCAATAATTAATATATATGTAAACAGTATACATATATACAACATCGTGAAATACCCAGTGAAGCGGGTGGGTAACAGCTAGTAAATGTATATTTAAAGATATGGGTGTGTTTTTTAAGCAACCTACATAAAAAGAATGACTATAGTAAGGAGGCTTTTATAAAAAATAGTGAAATTATTACTCAACTTTTAGATTACATTTTTAAAAATTATACAGAAGCTAATAATCAAGTTAGAAGACATTGTGATATCAAGACTACGACAAGGGAGTATACGAAACCTTTAAGAGTTTTTGATATTCCTTTGTATAAAACTGAAAGCTTAAGAGTAGAATATATCTATCAGCATCATATCAACTTTTAAAGATAAAGAAGCAGCACTTTTTCTGGTGCCAAATTTATTAAATGACATGTTGACCCATACTTATTAAATTAATTTTTTAATATAACTATTTTTCCCCCTTCCATTACTGCAGAATTGCACATTTGTACTGTTTCATAATGTCAGATATTCAAAACGTTTTCCACAAAAGAAAAGAGGAATGGCATGATTGGCTGCAATTAAATGGAACATTAATGTGCTACAAGGAAAGATGTAAATAAGGCTTCAGCCCTGATTTCATTTGCTTGTATATCATCCACAAAAAAAAATCCAATTTTGAGGAACTGAAGCCCCATTTATCATTTATGACAAACTGAAATTTTAAATGTGTTAGTCAGTACACAGTACTTCACAAAATATGCATCAAGCACTAAATGAATTAAGTTTTGAAAAATTGCTACAGTATAAGAAAAGAATGCTTTGATTAACAAAACCATACATAGGAATGAATTACAAACCAATAGCTAACAAATTAAGATCTGCTGGAGGAAGGACATACTTTTCATGAAATTTTTTAACACTGAATGACATTGAGTTCAATGTTTTTGTTTACCTATTTTTTGTTTGTGGAAATGGAACAATAGCTTAACTTAAAAAATGTTGTCAATTCTTCCTTAAAAATATAAAATGTTATTGAACAGATACCAGGTTATCAACCATTAGGTAAATTACTCATTTCTCAGCTGAAAAATGGTATTTATTGGGCTTATTTTAATATCAGATTTTGATCTATGCCTCAAAATTTTGTGGCTGCAGTAGACTAGGGGTCAAGGAAATGTGGACTTGCAGCTGGCATGTCATGAGTTTGAGCCTAGTCCCACTGAAGACCCACTATGTAGGGGAGTGATGCACGTTAAATCTGTGGAGAGCTCAAATGTCTTCCTGTTTGTCTGTCACCAATAGCCCTTGAATAGCTGAACAGTGCAACATTAATATTCACTCACTCACACCTCAAATATTACTTTCTGTTGGTCTATGTTAATTTGTTCAAAAATATTTTTTCATCTGAACAAAGTATACAAATTTTGGCTCCTGTAAGTGCCTGAATTGGTATTTTTGCATCAATAATCTAGTTTTTACATATCAGCAGAGTTTGACTTTATTCTTAGATGTGACAAACAAAGTTTTTTGAAAAATTGGATTATTTTTTAAAGCTGTATATCTTAGATTTGGAATGCCATTAATCAAAATCATGTCACTTTTATAATATCTGAATGCAAGTTGGAAACTTTATCAGTCCATAAGTGTCATTCACAAAATTCATTTTTTATTCAACCTTCTCCAACCTATCGATAAAATGATCTTTCAAAAGTTCTGGTTTTGCCATGCATGCTGCTACTACCATACAGGGTAGCTCAAATTTATGAGATCCATTATCTACAGCTTTTAGTTCAAAAGTAAACTAAACTGATATTGTGTTCAAATCATAATTTCATGAATTCAACACCATGTAGTTACAGTTCAAATTTGTCCATTTCAAGTTTTGTTCCACTCTTTTATGTAAGGGCAATAATAGACAATTTACCAAATGTCTCCTCTTTTTTTTACTAGCTCTTTGTCTGAGTTAATTGAATACAAGCAAAGATTTATTTAAATCATAGAATAAACCTCCATATCCACATCATCTGAATCCTTTTCTAAGTTGAGCTACAGGGCCTAACATCATATCTGGCTAGACAGCCCCTCGTGGGCCAGTATCATCCTTTGAAGATTCCTTTATAATGACCTCTTGTTTACTTTTGTTCTCCAAGTTTTCTCGTTTATAATCCCAAAGTCTGATTCCATTGAATCTGCCCATCTCAGCCTTTGTCTTCCATGCTGCCAAATCCCTGTGACATCTTATAAGAATAAATTAACATCAGCTTTTGCATTGTAAGCTTTTTCTAAGACTTGAGTTATATGTATAAATTAACCTGAAGATTTGCAACCTTTTGTAGACTATTGTCTGTACCACATGTTTTTTTTTTCATACACAAAGAAAGTAATAATTATCTTTTAATTTTTATCACTGTTTCATTTTCACTTTTCTAAGTATAAGTTAATTTTTTTAAATCACAATTAAGACACCAATTATATAATTGTTCTGGTTTATCATTTGTATGTAATCTAGTTTTTAGTTTTTTTAAAAAAATTTTTAGTTATTTTTTTAGAAATTGATAAGAAGGAATTATTTTACTTAGGCATAAAACATTTTTTACTAAATTATAAGGCAGAGCATGTTTTACAATTTTTTTTAATGAACCAAAAGTTGATTAAGCCTTTGTCACTAACCAGTTGTATGGAACCCCTTGATTTGTGTATCCATTTAAAGTATTGTCCTTGCGTTATTTCTTTGAGCTCTCAAGACTGGAAAGTACCAACCTTTGTTACTGATTACACTTGCTGAGTGAAAGCCATACCATTTTTCCCTTATAAAAGTGCTTTTTTGATTCCTGAACTCTTAGTGACATTCAGTGTTCCTATGTAAATCCTTTCCATTCATTGATTAATTTCAAGAAATGTATTCATTTTTATAATCTTTTGAAGATTATGAACTTAGGAATAATTGAAAATTTGGGTACAAATTTAATCATTTGCATAATGCCTTCGATTCAACAATGAGGGGTTATAATCTTGCCCCCAGTGCTGAATTGTTTGTTCGAGATTTGGTGCCACTGAAGACCCAATGCACATTAAATATGTTGTGAGGCTCAGAGTCATCATGTTATTGTGGTGTGAAAGTATGGAGAATGGTTCTGATTGTGATGCTTGTAAGTCCCACAATTTGAAACAAAATATTTAAGTATATATTTTTGTAAGTTGTATAAGCTAAATAAAACATGTTTATGCATTATTTATTCAAATATCAGAAGCAAACTTTTTATATTTTTCTTTTTTCCTTTAAAAGTAATGTATTTAATAATATAATCCTTTTTATATAATTCAACTAAAAGGAATTTTTTCATGTATATAGAGTAATTAAATAAGTACTTATGTAGTAATTCTGTAGCATTAAATTCTTTTGAATACCTATGAGATTTCGTTCATGGATTGGAAAAGACTCCTGTAAAATGATCTAGAATAGATAGGTACAATTCATGTAAAAGAATAGAAATTTCTATTTATAATGATGTTTGTTGGCATAATATATATTGGTGTATTATACTTAACAAAGATTCTTGCAATGTTTTTCTGTTGTAAATTGTTTTAATCTAAAAAGAGTGTTGCAGTTATTCCATACTTAAAATGTTCACACTCTATACCTAATAAATATTAAAGCCAGCTTGAATTGTATGCCATTTTTCAAATAATATTATTTTGATTTCTGTAGAAAAGGTAGAAGATACGACTTTTCTGTATCTCACACTTGATCTTCCTCCTCCTCCATTATTTAAGGATGAGTTGACTGAGAACATTATTCCCCAAGTTCCTCTTTTCAACATCCTTGCCAAGTTCAATGGAACTAATGAGAAGGAGTACAAGACATACAAGGACTCCAAGATGAAACGCTTTGAAGTTACCAAGCTGCCACCGTATTTAATTTTGTTTATAAAAGTATGTCACAAAATTTTTTTGCCAAATGTATTTTTATACAACAATATCTACCTAAATACCCATGCATTAACCTTATGGTTTTAGTTATCAAACGGATAATTTTAATACATGATATAGATCCAGTCCATTAAGTGGATCGCAATCGACCAGTGGACCGCCAAGACATTTTGGGGCGACCGCCTTCACTAAGACCTAATAATCATTCCATCATGGGAAGGTCTAGAAATACCATATTTATTTGAATTTAAGCCACCATCGATTCTAAGCGACACCCCAAATTCGCAACAAGATTTTGCGAAAATTGAAAAATATCCTAAAATGGTTTATTGATATCCAATTTTAGGAAATTAAAATAAATTTTAAAGGAAAACTAATAAGGAGTGAATAATTAGTTAATTATCAGTTTTATAAACACATGCATGAAGCTGTAATTGTTCTAAGTACCCCAACCAAAACATTTTTCCCCTTCGAATCTAAGCCACACCTGATTTTCAGTAGCATTAACATTTGGAAAAAAGTGCAGCTTAGATTCCAGTAAATACGGATTTTAAAAAATACAGAGGGAAAAAAATCATATCTTTAGAAAAAAATTTCATTGAATAGAAAATGCTCCCCTCGCTATTTGGAGGTTATTTTACGAAAAAAATCATAAAATGTTCTTGGTTCCATGAAAAAGTTTGCTAAATAGAGAAATTCAGAGAATTGAGGTTCGTAAAATGGAGATCCCACTGTATTGGATACTTCCTATTAGCTCACTACACCTACACGTCTGGGTGGACCGCAACACCTTGAAAAAATTAGAAGTAGCCTGTACCCTGGAAAAGTCTGCCCACCCTTGATATAGATGATGAAAATAATCCTTGTTGAAACTGTCAATGTGTTTATTGATTAGAATTAAATTTTGCAGTGTTAATCTTCCTTGAGGATAGCAATTGAGATTATCAAAATTTTGTTTTAATTTTCTGTCTTGAGAGTTTAAGACATGAACTAATTACATTAATTTGTATCTCAGTTGCAACTTTTGCATCTAAATGCTCCCCTTCCCCTAGTTACACAATCAGAACAATAAATCTGGTAAAATATTTTGCTTTACATTTTTACATCTATATTTCTCTCCTCCAAATATTTACAATGTAAAGTAACCTATGCACATTAAATAAGTCAAGGTTTGGTGTGGTGTTGGAATAGGGGTTCCTGCTCAGGTTTTGCTCTCATTTCTTGATCATGGTTCAAAATTACTGAATCCTTGTCAATAGCCCTCATGTTGCTTCAAATTGTGATATTAATAAACGATCATCCTTCAAATTTTCAGAGTTACATCTCTCTTGCATATGCTTTTAACTTCAGGCTTTATTTTTCTCATTTAAATTTCCATATTTTCTTAAAATTAATTTGTTGTTAGATAAAGCTCATCATGAAACTGAATGTGATGATTATGTGCTTGTTAATTATTTTCTACAACAGCAGCTCTTAAACTTTCACTCGTCTCCCCCCCCCCTTATGTATCAGGGTGACATTGAGAACCCCCAAGACTTTGCAGCTCTCCCAAAGCATGGCTGAGTGAGTTAAAGGTTTCTCAGTTATCCCAAGATTCCCTCTGCTACTTATACAGACTTTTTTAACGCTTCTATTGAAACCTTATGTGCATCGGCACTGCAATTGCTTGTTTATTTCCACTTATGAATGTATGCTTTAGGGTTAGTCAAGGGTGTAGCTACTGCCGTATCAATGATACAGGGAGCCCAAAACGCGTATGCAAAAAAATCGCAAAATGTTATGGGGCCGCTAAAAAGGGCCCCCAAAGAACTTTGATACAAAGCCCACTCACAATGCTACTGGTGTTAGTCTCTGTTTTGTCCTTGTAATATAATAAATGTTGATCGTCTTAGATCTGTTTCCATTTCACCTATTTATTCTGACACGTGAGAGCTTTTATTTTTTCCCATTTGCATTAATGGTGAATGAACAAAAATATTAAAATTAGAAATATTTGTGAACAACTTCTGCTATTTTTTGAAAATATTGAATTATAGTAATTGTTACAAACAATAAAAAAAACTAAATTAATACTCTGGATTAAAATACATATTCTAATAATTTTTTTTTATAAGGGGTAATTTTTTAGTGATCTTGTCTAGGATGGGCACATCTTTCAATTTTTCCATGAGGCCTTTCAGAATCTGCAAAAGAGAAAAATCTTAACATTAAATGAGCAACCTTTGCAGACCTGTAGAAAGGCACTGAGGGACCCCAGGGGTCCATGAACCATGGTTTAAAAAACATTGTTCTACATTATTTAGTTAATTTCTGATTTGTTATTTAAATGTTTTATTTTAATTTACAACAGTTATTTCTAATTTTTATCCATAATATGCATACCTGCCAACTTTTATCCTGCACTCATAAATTTATGGTTTTCAGCCTTTTATTACCCTTTTATGCCTAGATTGTACATTTTCACAAAAATTCCATTATTTGCAGAGTGTTTTCTCTCTCCTACCATTCTTATTTTATACTTACAACAACTAACAGGTCGATGAAAAATGTAGATTTTTTTCATTATCACTAGATTTTTAAAAAATTTATGAAGCTGTTTTTTTTCCTGCATGCCATACTTCCTTAGCTATTGGTTCTAGACCAATAATACTCAACCTGCGGGCCATGTGTCACTCTCCAAGTTTTCTGAGTTATCCAGTCATGGTCCATTACACTGAGAAATTGAATTACTTAAGAACAATGTATTAAAAATTTAGCAGGAAATTTTATCAACCAAACAATTCAATCTACCCCTTTTGCTGTCTATGTCATACGAGTACGAATTGCAAGATTTTTTTTTTCTATTTGTTACTATAACTTTTAATAACAAGTAACAATGGGTTAACAATAATGCATCAACTGTACTGAACTGAAATGAATTAGCGACCATTTTACGGGTGAAACTTTTTTGATTATCTTTCATGTTTTCTGAATGAAAAAAAACTAAAGAAAATAGGTTGTTTCAAGGCTATTTTGTAATGAAAAAAAAAAAACATGGATCAGCAACTTGTTTGATGTCACAAATACTTAAAAGAATAAAATATTGTTCATCATTTTGCCACTAAATACAAACCATTCAATGATACTTTTTCTCAAGAATCTCTTTTAAGAGGCGATAAATTGGCTTTCTTAAAAAATCTCTTCAACAGCATCAAAATGCGTTGTAAGTGGCAATGTAATGTGGTGTCATGTTTGTTACAGCAGAAACAAAGCCATCCAATGAAATTTATTTTGTTATTGGTAAACATTTAAAACCATTTACTGATGCAGAAATTGTGAATTAGTGATTCTTAAATGTTCGGTGTACTGTTCGATAAATTAAGTAATAAAAATCAAATAAATTTCAGAAATTAAAAAAAAATCAGTTCTCATATTCTACCTGGGCTGGATATTGCAAAGCATATTTGTGTTGACTTAATTTGAGGCTTTAAATACTTCAAGTTTTTTAGTTTGGCTTTTGACTCCAGTGTAAATATTTGAGAGACATTTTAATGCTTTGAGTTTGTTAAATATATTACTGAACAAAAATCATTCCACTAAGAGTTTTTCAAATATTTTTCAATGAAGAGCCAAAACAAAAATTATTATTTTTCTGTAATGGGGCTGTGTATTGGTATTCCTACCTTTGTAGACCTAGTACATTCCCCAGGAACTGGTATCACCTTTTAGGTGGTACCGATTACCGCAAGTAATTTTGACGTCCAGTTTCTTCCCCAGAGGGAGGCACCTGAGATCTGCCGATGCAAAACTTGTTCGTAGGAATTTAATTTTGCCAAGAGCATCCAAGCCAAGCAGACACTCAAGGGATCTTTTTCATGCTGTATAAACATATGACATGGCCGCTGTCGATTTTCTGCATCAAGAAAATCAATCTACTTTAGCTTGGTCAAACCTGCAACCTTGAGCACAGAGGGCCAGCGACAAACCAACTGCACCACCCAGCTGGCTAAGAGCCGAAACAGAGGCGTATATTTTGTTTAAATTTCCTTTATCTATAGCAAAACAATTACAGATGTAAATAAAAGTTGTGTGTGAACTGATGGCTGTCCTGCAATGACTGGTTTGATAATAGATTTGTATTGCTGTTGAAACAGAAATACAATTAGACAAATTTTATGTAGTTTTACTGCATCATTCACCAGGCAAATTTTTCTCCAAGTATTACTAATTCTAGGATAGAAACTGCCATGAAAACTGCTATAAATATAGGGAAATATATTTGAGCTCGGGAATTGAAATATTAAAAATTCTTTTGGGGGAGTGGTTTCAATATCCACTTTTGCGTGCATACATGTTTTGTCTTACCAAAAGAAAAGTTTGAAAATCATTTTTTATTTGAGGGAAAAAATGTTTATAGAACAAAACAGCAAAATTTACAGTGAATTGGACAATGGGGGATGGTTGTATATTTTAACTTTTCTATGTTACATTACAGAGAAACTTAGCAATCTTAATAGTAGCTTGCAGGATGAAAAAAATAATAATTGAACAGATTGTGAATAAAATACTGGCTTAATTAAGCATTTATTAAAATTTTAATCCAATATTGCACAATTTTTGTACTATGACAAAAGTTTAACAGGGTGATCTTGATATTTTGCTTGAAAACTATACAATTATTTCAAATTATATTGCTGTGTTTTCGGATGAGTTTAAAAGTTGATTTCTGGATTTAAGGAAAATCGAGAATATATGCTCCTAGTTGTAGAAAATATCTGCACTTGAAACCATCAGTAATATCAGAACTAGCTGGTGTTTTGGCAGGTAACTATACAGAGCTACTTGATCAATTTATTAATATGTAAAACGATACCTATTTGTGAAAGTGTTTTTAATGAAAAAGAGGGTAGAACACCAGA
The DNA here is from genome assembly GCA_019973935.1 of Trichonephila clavipes. Taxonomy (NCBI): domain Eukaryota; kingdom Metazoa; phylum Arthropoda; class Arachnida; order Araneae; family Nephilidae; genus Trichonephila; species Trichonephila clavipes. Next base: position 60,243 of record BMAU01018836.1, read on the forward strand.
AAAATATGCACAATTTTGGGGAATAGTCCCGAAAAATATAACACTGTGTGTTTGCATCAGCATATCTGTGTGAATCATCGTATTTTGAAATGAAATATGTAAAAAATACATATAGAAACCAACTGGCTGATGATTTAAAAATAGCATCTGGCAGTTACATACCTTATCTAAATGAGATTGTCAAAACAAAAATTCAATATCTAAGGTTTCACTAGTTTTAAGGCTACATTGAACACTAAAAAAGTTTCTTTCATTCTATATTTACATGCTCAAAATTTTGTCTGAATTTATGTTATAACTAAGAACACACAAAAAAAATTTTTTGATAAAATATTTAAACTTTTTAACGAGGAGTCATAATTTTTAAAACTTTATGTGTTATAATCTTTTTTTAATTCCAAATTTTAAAATTTTTATTTACAAATTAACACATGCAGTGTATTGTTTTATGCAATCATTTACAAAATCATTCAGTTTAGTGTACTTTTAATGAAGTTTTCAAAAAATTCAGAGACTGAGTCAATAAAAAAAATTAAATGCCCCCTTTCGAATAATCATTACTAATGCAAAAAAACCTGTACCCAAATTTAATTCCTTATTAAGAGATCTTTTCCTTTGGAGAATCTTATCCTGTTGGAAAATTTTGTAATAATTGGATAAGAATTTCGATGCATAAAACATTTTAAACATTGATTTTCAGACATTTTTTTTAAATTTTAAACATAATCTGCAGTGTTTTTGTTGGTTGATGAACAATGCATTAAGCTGGCATTAATTGCAGTTTTCATTATTTTGGTACCTTATGCACAATTTTTTGGGGGGATGTGTAAACATTTTTTAGTTTAATGCTATTTTTGTGAATCAAGTTTTCTAGTATGATTCAATAACTCCTCTTTTTCAATTTTAACATCAGATTTATGTTGTTTTTTGCTAAAAATTGAAAGGGTTTTAGTCAATATCACTTAGAATAGAAACTTAATCTCATTTGGCATTCATTAATTGATCATCCCTACATCATTAAGGCAGCATGCATCTCCATGGCTCTATTGAAATTCTTGTCTTGTGCATCAACTTGTCTGTTGCACCCTCTACGTTAAGCAAGCTGTTAAAAGCAAACCGAAAAAAGATGTAACAAGGCGAGCAAACTGAACAAGAAGTTGTATAGTGATTTTGTTGAAAATATTTTTAAAATAATCTATGTAAATAAGCATTTGATGCCTTAGAAAACTTTTTGCTGTCAATTCATGAAAGCCTCTCACTAAATTAATGACAATCATCTCTCTAATAAAATCATAATGTCCTTTTTGCCATGTGTTATACTCTGCGCTATCAACTCTTGTAATCCCCATACATTTTCTGATGGTACTTAAATAACACTTCTCTCAAAGTTAAGGATGTCAGTAACTATAACTAGTCCTAGGATATGCATATGGCCTTGATTTTGAAAAAGGCCAACATATGAGACACATCAATAACGTTTTTATTTTTTAGGGCATCATCAACTTTTATGTAAGCTAGCTTGATACGACATTTCAATCATGTTTCTTTAATTTTTTTATATATAAATAATGTGTTCATTAAACAAATATTTTTTTAAATTGTTAGCATGTTGAGCAAAAAAGAAAGTTTTTTTAAGAGTCATGGCCTTATGTTTCTGGATAAGAAAATTAACCAGTTTGATATTTATGTCATGATCTTTTTACCTCCTGTTGAAAGCTTGAGTAAACAGTTTCATTACTTCCATTACAAGAATTGCATAAATGGTCAATCTTTATATACTACCCCATATAATGATGGTGTTTGGTAACAGAGCGAATAGCTTTTACTTCAGTATTTCTGCAATATGTGTCATTATTGCAGAAAGTTCATAGTAATTAGGCGGCTTGTGTGTTAAATTGTAATTTGCTTTAGACTGTAAAGAAGTTGTACTAATGTCATATGATTGACCTTGGTGTAGAATTTTAGTGTTGCAGATTTTAAATAAATTTATTGTACAGTTAAAATAATTAAATAAATTGAAGGGGGGAAAACAGCTAGTCAATCACACGATTCGAACCCTGACCTACTGTGTGAAACACAGGTACACTATCACCTATGCCACTGCATCGCTGGAGCTGATTAAAATTTAATTGATAAGCTGAGCATGAATTTCGAAGGTCATTTTCTTCGAATTGACTGCCTGTTCAACACTATTACATTGAGAGTTGAACACCCTATATAGGAGTATTACTGTTACACAAAGTCTCATTCCCAAATGAATTTCTTTAGTCGTGCCCTCCCCTTGTCAGTAAAAATTGTTTTGTGTGTGTGCTTGATAGAGAAAGTAATCATAGTATTAAAATAGAAGTTTTAATATTTTGATCAATTTTCCATATTTTAAATGTCAAATGTTGCCTTGATCCTATAGTATTTTTTCTATTAATCTTGTGGCCACGTGAAATAGCTGTTGGCCTGGCAGGTAAACAGTTTGAGTACCCCTGATCTAGACTGGTTCATTGGTACAGTTCTATAAGTGAGAAGCATTATTTTTTTTTTTTTTTTTATTTCTGTCACTGAAGCAGTCTGCTTTTATAATTCAACTCCTTTTGAGCTTTGGTTTCTTTATTCTTGTGGCAAAATTATTTGCTTTCATTGATGGTTCTGTTCATCACACTGTCTAACAAAGGCAAAATATGCATTTTGGGAGGTATGTTGTACTGACGTGAATTTCTTCCAGTGGCCTATATTGCTTACAAAATGCATGTCACAAAGAGTTCAAGTAGCATTTGCTCAAAATTGGATTGTTTTTCCAGGGACGATATTCAGTCAAATGTACCAACTGCTGAAGTATTGTTTCTCTTTGGAGTTGAAAATGGAGTTATGACCTATTTAAAAAAAGAGAAGAAGAAAAAACTTATTTATATCATTTAATAGCAAAAGAAGTTTCTGCTTCTTTACCTTTAAAAAAAGTTGATGAAATGCTCATGGATATATTCTACTATCTATAAAGCTTGTATTATTGCTCATCATTATAAAGTATTGCTTATATTTTTTATAAAAATATTTTTACTGTAAAGTAAACTTTCTTGTATGTTACTATATCCTTCCTTCTTCGGTGGCTTGACAGCCCAGGGTGGGCCTTGGTCTTCTCAAGAAGCCTTCTTCCTGCTAGTGCTCTCCAATTCTTAGTTCTCAAAACTAGGAAATCTTTTTCTAGGCCATTAATCCATCTTAGATTTGGCGTACCTTTTCTCTGTGTGCCAATTGGTTGGGCATTGAAGAATTTTTTAGTGGTGTGGTGTTCATCCATTCGGACAACGTAGCCTGATGTTACTATTTACATGCCTTGAAATTTTCCATATTGCAAAAATTTTTAGAATTTAAGTCATTATGAACATACTTTTACCTGAGTGATGTTCATATTAAAATATTTTTGTTAAACTTTCTTCGCATTATCTTTAAAATATTTGTGTATCATTAGTTTTTAGAATTTTAAATGTTGATATTCTGTTATTTTTCCCTTTGTCATTTTGTGAAGTTGGCAGGTATGTTATATTTATGAATAATGTACTTTTCTCCATCAGTTCTGCTTGAAAAAGCGTAGAAATTCATTTATATCTCACAGTTGAAAAAAAAGGGTGTTATTTTCTGATTCTGGGATTTTATTGTCTGAGCAGAAAATGAATACTTATGATGTTTTTACTTTTTTAGAGATTCACCAAAAATACATTTTTCATTGAAAAGAATAATACAATAGTCAACTTTCCTATCAAGTAAGTATTGAAAGATTCAATTTGTATTTATTTTTTTTCAACTATAGTGATAAATGCAAAAAGTTGAGAATAATTCTTTTTCAAACATTATATATATCAATTGTATACTTTTTATTGCTTTGTAAACTTTGATTAAAAATGAATTGAACAGTATTTTTACAAATGTGTGTTTATTATGCAATTAATAATCATTAAATTTACCAATGCCCTTAAAAAAATTCTTTTTTTCATGGAGAAAAAAATATTTTCAGGTAATTATTAAATAACAGAATGAATTATATGCATATATAATTATAAAGAAAAGTACTATGTATTGGATCAATGAATGAAATACGTCTATTTTTGCATTAATATTCTGTGTGTATAGAAAGTGAAATTTAATGAGTTTGAAGAAAATTTTATAAATGACTAGTATGAAATAAATGCATTGGTTGTATGACAGGAATGTGGATTTCTCAGAAATTTTCCAACCCGAGCAGCGTGAAAAGCAGTCCAAAGCTATCTATGATCTCATTGCAAATATTGTACACGATGGTGAGCCAGGCTCTGGGAAGGGTACTTATCGCACTCATATACTGCATAGGGTAATTTCTTCTTAATTATTTTCATCTCATAAAGATTACTTCTCTAATTATACTTTTAAATTGAGAATTTTAATAGGTATAACTGAGTACAGCCAAGTACTGCTATTTATTTTGACTAGATGCTTTTAACAATGTGTTAAATAATGGTTGGTTGTTCTTGACAGGGCTCTGGAAAATGGTATGAGATGCAAGATCTGCATGTAACAGAAATTCTTCCACCAATGATCACATTGTCTGAAGCGTACATTCAGGTAAAAAACATTTTTCAAATCTTTAATTTCAAAAATGTATTCTTCATGTAATGTTCCTTGTACGTATTTCATTATTTAATTTAATTTCAATAAAATTTCAAAGTTTATTTTTTTATTATATTAAACATTTATTTATTAAGAGCATGTCTAATTTTTAAATATAATTATGAAAATAAATACATACAAACAATGTATGAAAAAATGTATCTCCATTTCCAAATGTGTTCTGGATTTTGGCTCGAATTTCCAATGTAAAACAAAACCTGATTTAAAGTGTCATCATTCATAATCTGCTCAAATTGTACAGCATGCAATTCTTAATTATTGTTAATTCATCCAAAATAATTATGTTTGTAATGAAGAACTGGGAAATCAATATATCTAACGACCTTAAGATATACCACCAGACATACATATTCTAAGGATAGTGGAACTGTTGTATAATACTGTAGTATAGATGTCTAGCTTTTTTAAAACTTATAACACCATGCAACAATGAAACTGCTTCCTAGGTGAAAGTACCCAATTCCTGAATGAATTCAGCTTGCTGAACATGAATATCACACTGAAAAAATCTGATTGGCTCTCATTACAGAGATTTTTTTTTTTTTTGCATTGTAAGGGTGCTCTGATGTAATGCAATATATTTCTTAATCTACTTGGACTTGTTGTAATTGGATGCACTTCTAATCCAGTTAAAGAATGAGTACTTGGAGTTGAATAATTTTATTATTCAATGTTGTTTCTAATGCCACCTGCCTGACGTAGTCAGATTGATGCCCACAAAATTCATCATGGCTAGGGGCTAGATGTATGCATGTCATTAGCCTTAGCCTTGAGCACCATACAGGTGACAGTACAATTTGGCTCAGTGAAATTCCTGAAGGAAAGGAAACTACCTACAGAACCTAAACACTAACATAAGCTGCATCAGACCCTAGACTGATGTAGATTGCAAGTATACTCTATTTATGCATATATCCACCTGGTGGTAGAAATAAACATTTATTTAAATGAGACAGCTTGTATTTTTTCCAAATAGTAAGCATGAGAATAAAAGAAATTAAATTTTCAATAAATGGATAATTTAATTTAATAGATGATCCTTAAAGAAAGTGCTAGATTTATTTCTGACAAAATTAAATTTATTTCCAATTTTATATTTTTAGATAATATATCCTATATATAATTAATTATACATAAGATAGGATATAGGCCCATTAATTTTCACTGTATAGCAATAAAAAAATTGATTCACGAAGAAGGAGTTGTCTGATTGTTATGAAATTTCATATGCAAAGACATTTGTATCAAACATGCAAATGATTAAAATTTGGTTTACATTAAAGAAATAGTGGGAGCTCCAGGGCATTGTAACTGCACATTCAGCAGGTGTATGTAAAAAGCGATTCTCAATCTGATGATCAAAATTTGTGGTGTAATGACTCGCCAAAGGATTCATGTACATTACCAGCAGATGTCAGAGTTTGAAAGAGGTTGTTCGATTGGATTGAAAGAGGCTTCTTGGACAAATTCAAGAATCATTTGACATCTGGGTCATCAATAATGCAGCAATTAAACTTTACTGGTAAGAGTGGGTCAACAGTGGCAGATATCAGCGTCAACAAAATGCAATGGTCGACTAAAGGCCACAACAAAGCATCTATCACAGCACCATATTCATCATTATCAACTATCTGTTCTGTGACCCGCTCACAAGTGTCCAACATGACCCTCCACAGACAACTGAGAAAGAGGGACATTTACTTCTCATGCCTGTGCACGTCGTATTGCAGTGGTGCTGAGCTTGGCCAACAAGGAACTTCACAGACTGGGGACTTAGTGACGAGTCCTGTTACAATAGCACCTCAGGCATGTCTAAAGATGTCCAGGGTAGCGTAGGGATCATGCCACTCAATCCCATGATAAGATATTATGGTCTGGGGTCATTTGGGGCAGCCTGAGAGCACAGTGGTACATTGACAACATCCTATGACTAATCATTCCTTTTGCGACATCCAGGACTTTTCAGCCACACACAACATATGTTGCTATGAATTAACTTCAAACTTGCCTTGCATTTCCTTGCCCATCTAAATCACTGATCTCTCTCTCCCATAGAGCAGATTTGGGCCATTGTAGAAAGGCATCTTGAAATGTTGATGATTTAGCCCAATAGCTGGAGACAATTTGGCATTAAATTATACAGGACACTATCCAGAAACTTTATCAGTGACTTGCATCCAGGCCAAAGGTGAACCACTCCCTTTGTAATGGTCACACTCTGAAATAATCATTCAATTGTTTGGAAATTTTAATCATTTGTTTTTCTATGCATATTCTTCACATCCATCAATCTTTATTGTAATTCCTTGGTGTGTGGTTTATTTTTTGATAGAGTGTAGTGTACAATTTATAATATATCTGGTTAATGCAATAGATTGAATTATTGGAGAAGCCTACTATAATTGCATTTATTACTGTTACTTCTGCATGGTACCACCAACTTCTGAAAGGTTCAACAAGAAAAGAAGAGGGCAATTGAATACTTTTACTTCCAATCTGTCTCACATGGTAAAGAATTCTTGAGCCTCCAACAAATTTTTCTATACGTTCTGATGGGTAGGATCTCAATGTGTCACATAGTTATCATGGTATTAACATTAAGCATAATGACAATTTTTCATCAAACATCTTCTCTACTTGAAATTACCTCAGTTGAACTGAGCGATCTTGTTGTGATTTTGGATCTGTTTAAAAGCAAAAAGGTATTGTCCTCAAGACTTCAACAGTAGAATCTTCTCAAAGAAAATATCCAAGGGAGATTTCATTTCTGTCTCATCTGCTCTTCAAATATTTCTTTTTAAAAAAAATAAGAACATTTTGTTTTCTTCTGGGACAGTGGTGGCCTACTAAAACAACTCTGCATTGCACATGAACCCAATGATTGGTGACTGTTGATATATGTTTCAAAACTGAATCTCAAGGCAGTTTTTTTGAATGATGAGAAAAAACTTCCATCCATTCCTGCTCCACATACTGCCTGCATAAAACAGATTTACAACAATCTGAAACAGTTTTTGGAAATGATTACAATAAGTATGGTTGGCAAATTTGTGTTGACATGAAAGCAGTATCAGCAGTTTTTAGCTAGTATATACAAAGTATTACAGTTTTCGTTGTATGACAGCTAAAAAATCACTTTGCATTACATCAAGAGAGACTGACGTAGAGAAATGAATGTAGCTTACTGCCTGTAAAGCAAACTGCTTAAAAGCATCATTCCTCCTTTGTGCATCCAGCTTGACCTTGTCAAAAATTTGATAAAAGCCATGGGTAAGAATGGACCAGAATTCAAGTATCAGCATGAAAAATCCCTCAAATCAGTGTAACAAAAATTAATGATGGGCGTTTTTGTGATGCTTCAGATTAAACAGCTTTTCATAGACCACAAGTATGAGAAATTTCTTTGAAGTAAAGAGAAATAAGTTTGGGATGCATTCGATCAAGCACCAACAAGATAGAAAACTACAAGGTTGTGTTTGAGGATATGTTGGCTTTATTTCAATATTTTGGACTTAATATATCCTTAAAGGTCCACTTTCTGAACCCCCACCACTTGAGTTCCTTTCCTGCTAACTGCAAACAAACAAGTTATGATCTCAACTAATATTTTCATCACATGAAAAAACAGTTCCAGAAAAATTGAGTCATGGCAATGTTGGCTGACACTGCTGGATGCTCCTAACTTTTATTACAAACAACAGGCTAAAAGAAAAAAAAAGTCCAAAGCAGATTAAGATATTTTTACAGATGTTACATACATATATACACTTTTCTAAACAGGGTGTATGCATTACAAAAAAGCATAGCCAATTCAGCCTTTTCTTTGTCATCATGTTTAGCATGTCAAATTCGTTATGAATGGACTACATTCACCTCTACAGCAGAATCTTTTTGGAAATTTGTTGCCCAGTTTAATAATATATGTAAATGTCGAGCAATCACTTATCTGAAGTTTTATGTTTACAGATTTGGGAGCGAAGACCTGCTGAAGAATCCCTTTCAAAAAATGGAAGTTAAAACTCATTTTGTGTAAATAAAAATCATTTTCATGTGTGATCATTAATTTTTATTCTGAATAAAATATTTTTAAAATAAATAGAAATAATGTTTCTTGTGTACAAAAAACTTACGAAAAAATAGGAGCATGGAAATTTTTCCAATCCTTATGATAAGCGTAATAAAAAATATAAAAGTGCAAAGCCCACAATAATTCAGTATTGAAATTTCAGATAATCATTCAATAACACATTTCAAAAAAAAAATTGTAAAAGTCTTTGTTGATTATAATATTTCTGTAAAAAGTGTAACATTTGTTTTCAACAATAATCACCAAAAATGTGTTCTAGACTCATTATTCAGCTCCAGATTATTTAGTGAACAAAAAAAAAAGTCTTGTAGAGAATTGAACGTTAATGAATAAACTAAATGTGATAAATTCGGGGTTGGGCTCAGTAATATCTCCTTTTTAGTGTAATGATTCATTTAGACACACAAAGACTACAGATATTGACAAAAATTGTTGACAAAGAACATAGACTATTTTATAGTGTCCACATTATTCACTCACCTGGCCTGTTCAGTGGTCGCTTGAGGGTGCTTCTGCTACTTCGGACAAACGCAGTTATTATGACAAGGGTGATTACAATCTGTAAATTGTAGATTAAAACTTTTTGAAAAAGTAAATTTTTTTTATTATGACACAAAGTTGCATCATTTTTTGAATTGATATTTTGAAATTTGAGAATGTGAGTTACATAGCATTTTTATGCAGTTTATGTGCAATTTAGGAAAATTATGCTACTTAGTTACTACAAAAATAAAAACATTTATCATTAGAAGTTTTTGATTTTGATCCTCAATGTGACACTTTTGTGTTGATATGTCATAATTTGTATTTTTTGTTCCAATGTAAAACATTGCTTTTAAATCTTGACAGAATTTTAAAATACAGTCGAACCTCCATATTGTGAATTTTTCTATATAGCGAACTTTTTCCTTGAACCAAGAACATTTCACTATTTTCTTTGTAAAATAACCTCCGAATAGCAAAGTGCATTTTCTATGTAATGAACTTTTTCTCTTGTGATTCAATTTTTTCCTCCCTTTTTTAAAGTATTTCTTGGCATTTTTAGGTATTCATTCTATTAACTCATTTTATGGTGGTCATAAATCTTGAACTGGTTTTATTAAGTACCTAGCTCTCGGAGAGCAATAGAATTCTGGGTGTTTCATCCAAGAAGTGCAACCTGTAACCCCCATCGTCCAGTTCACTGGAAACATTTTCGATATTCCTTTTCACCTTCAGTGGAGTTGTCTCGTGTCCTTGAACTAATCTCTGTTCATTTGTAGTGTTGATCAGTCATTCTGATAACTTCGTTTCTTGTAGCTGGAAAATGTCAAAATGTAAGCGTTTTTTAGTTGTGTAAATTGATTCTTTAGGAAGTGGATATAAGCGTCAAGTAACTTTCCCTGCAGTTTTCCTTTCTTTTTGATAGGTAAGATATATAAAATAAATATTTTATTAACTTACAAAAATGTGTGAATATGTAATTACTTTTTTTAATATATATGAATATTATATTTAATATATTATGAATGTAAAATATCGGTTTTATGTGGTTTATAAAGAAAATTGAAAGATAAACCTCTGTACAATGAATTTTCCATATAATGAACTTTTTTTCGAGATTTAGTGACCGGTATATAGAGATCTGACTGTATTTTCAATCATGTCTCTTACAAAATGTTCATATGCATAGGATATGAGTTTAGCTTAGGATTTGCTGTCAAGGTTTTACAAAAATTGACATAATTATTTTGTTATATTAATTTTTAATTCAGCATAAAATTTTATTCACTTTTTAAAAAATTTGAAGAGTACTTGGCTACAAGGTTTATGTTTTATTTTGTACTGTTTTTGGTAGATAAATTAGAGGTGTTAAAAGAAGTAGAAAAAGGTAAGTGATTTAATAACTTGGAAGCTATTAGAAAGAAAAATTCCAAATGAAAATTAGTCATTTAAAAAAAAATACTTATCTTTGAAAAATAGAAAAAACTTCAAAATCAGATTTTATTTTGCTGTTTTATACTTTTAAGTAATTTGTAAAGGAAGATAAATAAAATAATCTTCCATACCAGAATTTTTTTTAAATATAAGATCAGTTGTAAAAATTCTGTTCAAATTATTTGCCAGTATTGTTTTGGTGCTTTGTTTGCACTCTTTTGTTCCATAGTTCTTTTTATTTTTGTCAGAAAATAATTTTATTGCAAGTCTATGACTCCTTAAAAAAGCCATGATGAACATTAATGTCTGGTCCGTCTTTTTAAAATTTTTGTGCCGAATCATTCCATTACAGATTATGAGGACTCTTGTAATGGGATGGAAAGGAAAATTGAAAATATTTGAAGCAATTTAGGAATTAATATCATTCGGATGCATTATTTTGATCCAATTTTGGTGACTTTGTAATCAATATGTACTTATGACTAAATATTTTAGAGGATTAATTGAAAGTAAGGAATCGAGTATATTACTGAAATTTCTTCTGAACTAAGTAATTATTAGAACACACACACCATTTGAGTAATTCGAAAAACTAAGAATTGGTGTGCATTATTAAATAAAAAGATTATAGAATCAAGATGATGAAGATAGATACATCGTTGGCATTCCTTGGATAGAAGGAAATGAAAAACTTGAGGACCACTACAACTTAGCTAAAGGAAGATTGGAGAAAACTTTAAAATTTACAGGCAAACTATGTGCTTACGAAGAAGTATTTGTAGACTTGGAAAAGGAAGGCATTGAAATGATCGCACAAGGTGAATTTAACAAAATTGGGAAATTGCCGTACACACCCGTGTTCAAGGAAAATTCCACGACTGAGATTCGTCCTGTGTATCATGAGTCAGCTTGTCATGGAAAAATCTTGCGTAGAAAAGCGACCCAATTTGATGGAAATGATACCAGGAATTTTAAATAGATTTTGTTTAGGAAAAATCGGAATGATGTTTAACATTTGAAAAAGTTTCCTTCGAATATCTTTACTAGAAAATATCATGAACTTTTTACTTGTCTTGTGGTGGGAAGGTTATCGTTGAGCTGTTTTTGGTATTTCGTGCAGTCTTTTTTTGTTAGCTGCAGTATTAAAACTATATCGTAAGCAGGCTTCTGAACATTTGAGAGAAGCTGATGAAAAAATAAAAGATTCGATGTGTGGCGAGTCTGAAAAATATTTTCCTCGATATTCCACAGAATTGTTGGCATCAGGTAAATTCAACTTATGTGGATGGCGATATAGAACCGAATTTGGACAATAGAGAAAACCATACCCACAAGAAATACAATTTCTTTGACTAATGTGAAAGAAAATATCTTTTCCATCTCTTACTGAGAAACAGGATCAAAAGAAGAATCTTTTCCTTAGCTCATTGAATTCACATGTCCTATCACCCCCATCCCCATATTACTTGTACAAGAGTGTTGGAAGATAAAAGCTTCTTGGGACTCCAAATTACCAATAGACATTGAATGAAAATTTGGAACATGGAAAAAACAAGTTCCACGAAGATTATTGAATCTTAATCTTAAAGATGCGAACCTGGCATTGCAAGTTTTTTTTATGCGTAAAAATTATTATATGCTAGACAAGACTTCTCTCTCTCCGCTTAACTTTTATACTTCCCTCCAATCATCCAGTTGGCTAAGATCTCATTATTTATAAACACGTACATTTAGACCATGCCGGAGCTTGGATTCTCTTATGTACAAACTCGGAGAAAATTATCGGATTCTGAAAGGAAGAAAAACCATTAAAGAAGTCATTAAGGCTTGCATTATTTGCAAGAAATTCAATGAGAAACCTATATCGGTATCAGGAGGGCTCTTACCTCAAGATCAGGTGAGAGATGCTTTTTTTTTAAATTATAGTATTAGACCTGGCAGAACCTCTCATTTTTAAGAATGGAGAGAACTGGATTTGATATTGACCTGTGCGGTCTACAGAGCAATTCATCTTAAATTGTTAACCTCCATTTCGACTGAAAGCTTTTTTCTTGGTTTAAGGATGTTTATGGCAGGCCGATGCCAACCATGTTTGGCGTAGTATAACCAAAATTGGCCCTTGCGCCATAAAACCCTACACTCACGCCAACCATCCCTCATTTATTCGGACAATGGCACTATTTTTATTGGTGCTTATCGACTTTTACAGAAAGTGAATTTAGAAAAATTGAAGAATTTAGAACTAAATACAATTTCATGAAAATTCATCCCACCACATGCTCCTTGGTGAGGAAGTTTCTGGGAGATTTTGATAAGGAGTGGGGGTGCCAGCTCAGGTGTCGTCCACGCCATTTGACCATGGTTCAAAATTACGAGGTCCGTCACCAAAAGCCCTCGTGTTCATGAACAGTGTGATGTTGATATTCACTCACTTACTGAGAGAGATCGATCGCACAGTTTTGTGAAGAGGACTTTAAGGAAAACATCAGGAAAAACTTTCTTGGATGAAAAAGAAATTGTATACGGTTCTTTGCGATTGTGAAAATTTAATTAACTCATGTTACAGATGACGTGGAACCTCTAACTCCAGCAATGTTTTTGCAAGACAGAGAAGTTGGTGTGCCAGAATTAGATCGAATAATGAAAACTGAATAAGGCAGTGTTTCGCAAACTGTGGGGGGCGAGATAACCCTATGAGGGGGGCGCGAGCATATCGAAAATAGAAGATTTAAAAAAAATTAATTTACTAGAATGAATAAAAACAAAGTACTTTCAGACATAATAAATAATGCACTTTTACTCTGATATAATTTATATATATCATCTGGCGAAATAACGTCATCAAAAATAAAAACTTCAATATACTTAACTAGCTATCTTTGATCCAAAAAAAACTTTTATTTGATTTGCTGTAATCCCATGATGAGAGACTTTTTTTTATTGTGTTTTCTTTTTAAACCTAAAATACTACTCTTTCATAGAAAAAACAAGAACCAGAACCGAAAAAATTTAGGAAGATAAAAAAATCTATCACTGTTATGAAATACTGTACATAAAGCTATAGGCAGCAGAATATATATTAGCTCACCATCTGTTTGACCTTCTAAGTTATTGGTACAGTTAGTTATGACTCCTCTCTTATGTGTTTGTTTCTCATTTAGGGAAGTTGTAAATGTATTTCTGTGTGGGGAGGGGGGAGTTCCATGTAAAAGCGTTTGCTATTTGGAAAACTACAGAGAGCACTTTGAAGGATTACTTGGCCAAGATTTATTTTTATGAGTACTCTCAAACATATAAAGCATAATGAAAAAACTTTTTATACAATTATTTAGCAGTGACATCCATATTATATATATTGAACACACTTTTAACCTGGAAGTGGTCGCGCGGGGTACACAGATCATGAAATCTTTATTTCAGGCAAAACTGTTTATTTGTTACAAAAGAAAATTTGAAAAGTCCTTGAAAGTAGGTAAGTATACTTTCTCTTAATTAAATTATTTACTGGAATCACGATTTGTATCATGTACAATAAAAATAATTATTAAAAAAAAGGTTTTGGGTTACTCAATCACCCCGCGAGACCATTAACGTTAGTATCGAGTGTGTGCCTGCTCCCGGAATAAAACAATTTGAAGTCTTCTCGCTTTAAATATTGAAAAGTAACACAATTCTTTTCATCAGAATTTTACATTATTTAACATTAATTCTAAATGCTCATTCTGTGAGGCTTAAAATTACAGTTCTCTTGAAACTAATTATAATATGAGCATTCATTTTAAAATATTTTACATTTTCGTAAACATTGTCGCGGATTTAGGTTTACTCTCTTGACAATTCAGCTATTATATCAAGAATGTTTTAGGTTTTTAAATTGAACTCGCGCAAGGGGAGTGGGTACTATAACTAATTTATTAATATTTTAAATTAAGAGCAAGTTTAATAAGTATTAGCGACTCCCGTGGGCTTGTCTTGCAGAGGAAAGTTTTTTAAAGGAAGGTTTACGATTAGAAATTGATACTCCGAGTACTTTGTTTATATTTGGCTGCGATCTATATTTTGTATTCAAAGCGTCCTCCGCATTTTGCAATTGTTCCAATTTAAAAATTCGAGAAAGAAAAATAAAATATATATTACTTATAAGTAACATATATAAAATTTAATATACTTATCTTATTAATTTGTATGGTTTATAATTAAGATCATATTGTAGCTTTAGCATCAAAGTGCATTATTATTGCATTCAATACATTATTATTGTATAAGGGAGGGAGCGATAAAAATTGTGATTGAAAAGTGGGTCGCCAGTATTGTAGGTTTGAGAAGCACTGGAATAAGGGGTAAGTTACTGAAACAGAATATAAAAAAGTCTAAAGGAAACGTTCTCGAGTAGAATATTTAGGTCAATTGAGAGAGATAAATATAGAGGCAAAATACCTTAGGTGAAGGAGATTGTTTTGGTGGATGACCACGTCAAAAGATTAAACGGGAATTTTTAGGTAAAATTTTGAAACTACCCTGGCAAAGACGAGAAGGCCAGAGTAAAAAATAAATGTGACTCTTTTTTTCACGCCCAGTGCGAAAATTGAATTTCCTAGAGGAGAAAGATAAATCATCCGTCCGTCCTCCTTTATTCTTAGATGCTAATGAAGGAGAAGTCATTTACCTGTTAATATAGATCCGGACCCAAGTAAACATCGAAAGTTGGCCACCTCATGGGTATAACTCAATGGTCAAATGGTGAAGCCCAACTGGACACCAGAAAGCGAGAAATTCTTCAGCGTTTCTGGTGGTGAACGGAGGCACTTGATCTCGACGATCTTGTTATGGAAGACTCTTGAAACCCAGAAAAGATCTAATGGACTCTAGTTGAGTTTTTCTTTGAAAACTCAATGTGGGGAGTGTTGCGAATGAAGCCAAATAACTCGTTACTTTTGTAGTGTAACGGGAATGGCGTAGCGAACGCATTTTTTTTCTTGCATTTTTTTCCTCTTAGTCTTTGAGTATTTTTCATTAAATCATTTTTGGATCATACAAAAAACTCTCATTTTTCAAGAGTTAGAGTATTGATGCTACATAATATATGCGAACTTTAGGTCAAGATTATTCTGGAATTTAGAAACCAAGAATAAGGTGATACCATTTTACTTTCGTTAGATTTGAAATCGAAAACTTTTTAAACAGGTACAGACTTACGACAGAGAACTGTTTGCAATGTCTTCTGCAATTAAACATCTTCGATACCAGTTAGAGGATCGTGAATTTACAATCTTTAACGACCACAAACCACTGATTTTTGCTTTCAATGAACTGTCGAACAAAGCTTCACAGCTACATGATGACAATGATATTTTTCACTGAAAAGAGCTCAATATTCTCTCTGAATCTTGTACCAGTATTAGACACAAAAGTACAATTTTTGAATCCAAGAGTTTGTGAGAAATTATTTAATCTGGTGACCTCTGAATCAATTCAACTGTTTTGGTAAAATGATGCAATAAATGATGTTTCATTCCATATATCCGACAAGAAAATTTAGAAAAACATACTTTATGTCTAAGTTTAGCGGTTGGAGTAATGCTTCTCAAACTCCATATTTGCGACCCAATTTTCAGTCATAATTTTTATCGTGCTTCCCTCATACAGCAACAGTGTATTTATTGAATGCAATAATAATGTACTTGGATGCTAAAGCTACAATGCCACTTTAATATTATAAACTGCCCATATTATCAATTCATGTATTATATTTTGTATATAACAAACCCATGGAAGTCACTAGTAATTACTAAACTTGCTTTTAATTTAGTCTTGATAAATTAATTATTAAATACTTTTTGCCGCACTGATACATTTATAAGTATCTTATATCAGCGTGAATGTGTTTTTTGTGTCAGAATGTATTTTGTCTTGCTTCTCCTTTCAATAAATTAATAATTATTGAAAATCTTTTATTTCGGACTTTTCGATATGTTTTTTCCCGCGTAGGGTCTCCCCCTTTGAGAAACGCAGGGTTAGAACATAATTTTTTTAAACCATACACGAGTCTTTTTATTATTATTTTTAGTTATTTCCATTTTCAGAAAAACTAGACAATATTATGGTCAGAAATCGCAGACGCAAATTTTTTCGCTTTTATAGGGATGCAACTTAATCTTTTAATCGCCATAACTGAAAATGGTATTTTGAGTTAGTCGCCAAATCTTGAAATGATGTGTGACATTAGTCGCCAAATCTGAAAATTATATAATGAATTAGTCGCCAAATCTGGAGATCGTTATTCCTGACGATCCTAATCAAGACAATGAAACAAAGCTATGAAATTGTACTGTCATCAGTCCTTGAGAAGTGTGCAAAATTTCGAATTAATCTGACCTTTTATAGCGGGTAAAAATCGATTTCAAGATTCCATTACATACAAGTGAAGCATATGAGTAAGTGAATATTAACACCGCACTGTTCAGGTACACGAGGGCTTTTGGCGACTGACCAAGTAATTTTGAACAATGGTCAAGTGACGTGAACTACACCTGAGCTGGCTCCCCCTCTCCTAACTACCACACCACATCACGGTAGAATATTTCAGCTCTCGACAGATTTAACGTGCATCGCTGCCCTACACGGCGGGTCTTTAGTGGTACTGGGCTCGAACTCAAGACATGCCTGCCATGATCCGATACCTTGACCACTGGGCTACCGCAGCCCCAAGTGAAACCTCTTAAAGCGTGTTAATAAAAAGACTAATACTGAAAAAGGAAGATCGAGACAAGAGATAATAAAAAAGGAGGATCCCCCTTTCTTCAAAACATGCTAGATTGGAGTGCATCTGTTTTAAAACTTACTCATTCTGTAAAAAATGCATTAAACTTTCAAGGAAGGAAAGTAAAAAGTATTGTAGAATGTTTTTCACCTGTAAAAAGTATCGATGTTGGAAGCCTATCTATATTGCATCAGCCAATAGGAGGCCGCTTCGGGTACTTGACCAGAGTAGAAAAGAAGTCTAAAGCCCCAAGACATTGTTCTGCTCAGACATGTCACGAGCCTTCTTTACTCATGCCAAAGTGTTCCAGTACGGCAGACGTCCTGTATCCATCGAGAGTGCCGTAACTGATCTATGGAATTTAGATGTCACAGACCCAACTTAAGATGCTAAGCGTAAATATGCGCATTCTGATTTTCTTAAGCAATTAAAAGAAAACTTATCTGTTCTTCCTGATGGACGGTATGAATTGCCAATTCCCTTTAAATCTGAAACCCAGCTACCAAATAATAAGCCTGTTACCTCTTTAAGAGGCGTCAAAGAATTGATGAGCATAATCTATTAAATGACTATGTGGTACATTTTTTAAAGAAAATGGGAAAATCTACAAATAATAGAAAAGGTTCCTAAAACCGAAATTGTTAATTCCGGCTATTTACCCCATAGACCAGTTCAGTTATAAAACAGGATAGCCAGACAATGTCTGTATTTGGTGCTTCAGCCAGAGATAAAAACCAACCGTGCCTTAATGACTGCTTGAACAGAGACCCTAACTTAATTGAGCTTTTACCTGATGTAATTGACAGTTTTAGGCTGCATCCAATTGGTCTATTGTCAGACATCGAAAAAGCGTTCCTGAAGCTGAATATTATCCCTAAACACAGAGATAATTTAAGGCTTTTCCTTCCTACTGTTGAAGAATATACAGGCATTGCAGAGTTTTATTTGGAATATGTTCTTTTCCATTCTGCCTGTATAGAACATCTCCTGGAGCCCGTTTTGACGATGTGACCCCAAAACTAAAACGCTCATTTTACGGTGACAATTGTGTCACCGGAGTTGGCGATATTAAAGAGCAAGAAAATATTATATTTAAGGCAATGGTTCGGGAAGATTTTAATTTACGAGTAATGTTACAGGTTTCCCGTTGTTCAGGTTTGGGCTGTTACGGGATTTAGACAAAGATACATAAAAATGTAATCTCAATTACTCAGGGGAGAGTGAGAAAAGTAAATGTAACGTTTTGGATAAAATTTCCGATCCTCAGGTTATTTTGGTTTGTTACCTAAGGTACTCTGACAGGAAACTTAGAAACTGAAATTAAAATTGGATAACCTCTTGTCCGAAAACATACAGAAAATTTTTTGGAAGTGGAGGAATGAATTACAATATCTTGAGAAAATTGATATCCCACGTTACTTGAGATAAATTAAAATTTCGAGTTACATTTCTTCGTCGATGCATGCAAGGGTTCCTATGGGGCCTGTGTTTACATTCCAACTCCAATGCCCTTAGAACAGTGCTTCTCAAACTTTCAATAGTGGCGCCCCCCTTATCAATCACAATTTTTATCGCGCCCCCTTAATGCATCAATAATGCATTTTTTTTACGCTAAAGCAATAATCTTAATTATATACCGTACAAATTCATGACATAAGTATTAAATTTTGTATATTTAATCAAAAAAAAATATTAAGTAATAGGATAATTATATTATGTTATTTTTCCTTTCCCTAATTTTTAAATTGGGACATATTGCAAAATGCAGTGGCTGCTTAGAAGACAAAATATAGATATCAGCTTTTTTTAGAAAGAACTCAGTGGATCAATTTTTAATCATATATATATAAGCAATCCTTTGAAAAATTTGCTCTGTAAGACAAGCCCATGGAAGTCGCTAATACTTATTAAACTTGTTCTTAATTTAGCATTAATTAATTAGTTATAAATTACTCTGTGCAGCACTGATACATTAAAAGTATACCGGCTGAAGTACCCGCTATTTTCACGAGTTCATTTATAAGAAAATAAAACAATATTGATATAATCGCTGAATTTTAAGGAGAGTAAAGCCAAGTGCGCAACAATGTTTACAAAATGTAAAATGATTTTTTTTAAATCATTGCTCAAATTATAATTAGTTTTAAGCGAACAGTAATTTAAGCCTCACAGAATTAGCATTTAGAGTTGTGATGTTGAATAATGAACAATAATATAAAATTCCGATGAGAAATAATTGTATTATTTACAATATTTAAAGTCTTAACATGTTTTAAACCTGGAACAGGCACGCACTTGATACTAATGGTCGAGTGGGGTTAATTGAGCTACCCCAATCTTTTTTTTTTTATAATTATTTTTATAGTACACAATAAAAAGCGTAATTCCAGTGAATAATTAAGAGAAAATATACTCACCTACTTTCAAGAACACAGAAAATATTTCGGAAAAAAAGTTATCACACCGGTAACTCAGTCAAAACAAGTACCTAAAGATTGTAAAAAAACGTTTGTCACTCCCAAAAAAGAGGGAGATATGTGACAAATATATTTTAGTTCACACGTTAAGACTGTCAAACAGGAGGATAGTGTCAGATCCATTGGTAACAATTAAACAGTTTTGCCAGAATTACCGATTTCGTGCACTCTGTGCTCGGCGTGACAGCTCCGGAATAAAAGTGTATTTATTACAATATGGATGTTCAAAAAAAATTATGTAAAACGTTTTTCATTATGCTTTTTTATATGTTTGGGAATAACTCATAGAAATAAATCTTGGCCAAGTAATCCTTCAAAGAGCTCTCTGTGCTTTTCCAAAAATCATAAAAATATTTTACAAGGAAAAAATCGCAGCAGAAATAGTTTATTTGCAACTTCCCAAAATGAAAAATCAAATACACATAAGAGCCAGGACTAACTAACCGTACAAGTAAGTTCGAAGGTCAAACCGCAGCAACTACATTCTGCTGCCTACAGCTGATGACAATAATATTACAGTGATGAATTTTTTATCTTCCTAAAAAAAATTTTCTATTATGGGTCTGAGTTTTTTTTTCTCATTTTGGTTTGAAAAGAAACCGTAATAGAAGTAGAAGCTTTAATTTTTTATGACGTAATATCGCAGATATATAAATTATATCAGTGTAAATGTGCATTTTTTTTATTATGTCAGAAAGTATTTTGTTTTACTTCATTCCAGTAAATAAATTTTTTTAATCTTTTATTTTCGATATGCTCGCCCCCCCCCTTGTACGCTTATCGCGCCCCCCAGGGGGGCGCGCCCCACAGTTTGAGAAACACTGCCTTAGAAGTCAAAATTCAATTGATCAGAGCAGGTTCCACGGTAGCGCCAGTAAAAGCTTTGACTATTCCCCGGCTGGAATTGATGGCTTGTTATATTGGTGCGAGGCTGGTTTACTCAGTGTACGCTGCGTTGGATTTATTTGATTTAAAAATTATTGCATGGTGTAATTCAATGGTAACTGAAGAACCATGGTGATTGGTCAGTTTTCGTGGTCAATAAAGTAAATGAAATTAATAGCCTAGTTCACTCCTCAATTTTGATGTCATGTGCCGCGTGGATTAAACCCCAGTTTTGCATACGAGAGGCAGTTCCCCTCGTCTATTTTCCGACTCTTTTTGGTGGGAAGGTCCTTCCTGCCTCCTTGAATCCTCTAGTAACCAGCCCATAGACTGTCTGGCTTGCGAAACCTCAGAGGTAGAGCGAGAAAAAAAGGAAAGTTAGGTTATTGTAATCTGGTTGCAGTTGAAAATGAAAAACCTTGGTATGCAATTGAGTTTTCAAATTTTTAGTCGATCATTCGTTTATCTCGTGGATGTTGCATTTTGGAGAAAACGTGAAGAAAAATCGTGAGTTTCAGAAGATTGGAGACTTGACCGTTCACGAGATAGAACACGCGGAGAAAACTATCAAAATTGTTCAAGCTAAGTTTTTTCTCTCTGAGAACTCGTTTCGTAATATGAATGTCATTATAGACGTAGAGCGTACAAAAGATTCAAAACCAGAACTACAAAGCGGTTAGAAGTTTATTTACTCTATTATTTTACCAGTGAGTGAGTGCCTTTTTGCCCAATGGCTCATTGAATACTATCACCAACAAAATTGTCATGCTGGATCACAAATTCTTCTCGGAATGTTAGGGGAGAGAATTTGGATAGTGAGGAAAAGGGTGGTCAGAAAAATTGTAAGGAATTGTATAAGATGCCAACGATATAAGTGCAAATCTCCTGATACCGAGCCAGTGTCCCTTCTTAGCGATCTCGTCAATGACGCAGTGGTGTTCAAAGTATTTGGTGTACATTTGTCAAGACCCCTTGTAATATGAAGGGAGGTCAAACGTCTTGGATTGTCTAGTTTACGTGCGCAACATATAAGTCCATTCATTTAGAACTGACATCCCCACTGTCCACTGAAGTCGTTTTGCTGTTGTTGAGACGTTTTGTTGCCAGGAAGGGGAGACCACGTGTCATTTATTCCTAGCATTGAAACTTTCGAGGCACGCAAGAAGAATTAAGCGATATTGACTGAGGAAAAAATCTTGAAACTAAGTGCCTTGCAACGCATAATTTGGAAATTTAATCCCCCCACAGCCGCTTAGTGAGGTGGTTGGTGGGAGAGGTTAGTTCGTGTGCTAAAGGGACTGTTGAGAAGGACTCTCAGTAACGCTGTTCTCACAACCGAGGAGTTGCAGATAGTATTGTGCGAACATGAGTCTGTAATTAATTCTAGGTGATCGATCTGAAACTTATAGACTTATCGATCCGAAAATTATCATGATTTAGTTCATTTGCCTCAGCCATGTTCCTCTTGGAAAATCATAACTTAGGCGTACCTGATATTGATTTCCGGGATGCTGTAAACATACGTAAAAGGGTTATACATTACTGAAAATTGCTAAATGATTTAAGGCACAGATTGAGAAAGAACTATTTTGGTCTCCTAATTCAAATTAAAAATAAAAAGGGTTTATTGTCAGAACTACGACTAGGAGAAATTGTCCTTATTGGTGATAACAAAAAAACATATGCATCGGCCTTTAGCTAAGGTAATTCGACTGATTCCTGGAAAGGATATGAACAGAACTGTGGAACTAAAAACTCGGAACTTGTACAATGTTACGTGCAATTCAACGGGTCTATCCATTGGAAGTGCAGTCGAAGGAAACCCCCGATGATCCATTAACCCTTTATCTAACGCGTTATAATTTATTGCAATTTTTTTCATGCATTTTTTTTAATCACTGCATTAAAAATTAAGGGATGTACATAAATAAAATACTCAACTTTGGGAAATGTAATCCGTTAGAGCTAATTAATTAAATTGGTACTTTAAAGTACCGTCAGTTCACAGAGGTCTCAAATATTCTCATAATACGAAAAGACCGAATGAGTTATTTAAAGCAGTTTTAACTCTTAAAAAAGCTAAATATAACCAGAGAATATTAATATTTAACAGCACAAAATATTAGTTTTAAGGATTATTAAAATTGATTTACTTTTTTACACATAAAAACAGCTTTTACACGTAAACTTAATTTGATGATATTCAAAGAAACAGTTTTCATTAATATACAAAAACTCATTACACGTTGTGCATTTTGAGTAAGGTTTCGATTGAATGATTTTTAAGACACCGCATCCTCCGGAAGGAAATGCTGTATTTTTTTAACATGAACTACTGCACCTTGAGTCTTGTTCAGTCTCTTGAATCAAACAAAAATTCCAGTAGATCCTATGCTGGGATTTCTTCATCTAAAAAAATCATCTGTTAGTACATTACTGATTTCAGATAGTAGGTTCTGCAATTAATCCAAAGCCTCTTGAAGACTGAGCTTTTTCTAGACATTCTAAGAAAAGGAAAATAATAATAATAATAATAATAGCTCCTTGAAACTCTCTCATTATTATTAAATCTCAGATATATATATATATATATATATATATATATATATATATATATATATATATATATATATATATATATATATACACTTAAAGAAATAAAAATCTTAATAATTTTTTAAATAAGAATAGAGATATTTCATTTGTGTGGGAAGTAAAAGCTCAGATTCAATGTTTAAGATTTTTTAAATCGTTAAAATAAAAGGAACTAATTTGATAACGGGGATAACTGCGCCAAGCGCTTCTTGGCGCGATAAGATCGCGCCTAGAAGCGTTTACTATAGTTGGAATGGAATCCAATATGGCGGCTTAGCGGTATAATTTAATGATACACAATAATTTTAAAGAATTGTTTTGAAATACATTGAAATGTATTTCAAATAAAGTATTTAGAAGAGATTGAGAATAACCTAGATCAATCAATAAATAATGAATATCAATAATATGTAATAAAAATTAACATGTAGTAAGAATAGTATTATAAGCAGCATATAATAATCTTATATTATTTTATCGTAATTATAAATAATATTCATATAGTGCAATAGATAACAGTTATCAGAAATAATAATCATGTAATAAAATTTAATAGAAATTATAAAAAAGAATAATCGGCGAATTGTAAAAAAAATAAAAATAATGCATAAGATTACTCGTATTACATAATTATAAATAAATAACATAATAGCTTTAATTAAACAATAAAGATAGTTATAAATAAATAACAGTAATAGTTATAAATAAATAATATTAATCATAAATAAATAACAGTAATAGTTATAAATAAATAATATTAATTATAAATAAATAACACTAATAGTTATAAATAAATAATATTAATTATAAATAAATAACAGTAATAGTTATAAATAAATAATATTAATTATAAATAAATAACAGTAATAGTTATAAATAAATAATATTAATTATAAATAAATAACAGTAATAGCTATAAATAAATAATATTAATTATAAATAAATAAGAAAATGTAATAATATTTATAAATAAATGTTTAAAAAAACAGTTATAAATAACGAATATTAGATGATTATTAAAAAAGTGATAATTGCATTTTTGTATTCAATTATGAATATAATAATTACATAATGCATGTTAAAATTAATTAAGAATTCTAATTACAAAGTAGTGAAAGCCTGCAATATAAAACTTGCACTGCAAGTTCCTTCAACGAATTGCATCGAACAAAGAACGTAAAAAAAACATTTTTAAAACGTAAAATAAAACGAAAGTAAACGATTTATAGCGATAATTAAAAGCACAACATTTATTCTTCTAAGAAAAAAATATTCTAGTACTCACTCATTTTAGAAATATCCATACTCGAAAATAGCACAGAATCATACAGAAGACGCAAACACTAGAAAAATTACACTGAAAATAGTTCACTTTTTACAGAAATTAGAAAATTTTATTAAAATCGTCTGAAATTAAAAGGGTTACAGCGGGAGAAAACCAATAAAAGTTATTTCTAATATACGTTATCCCCATGGGCAACCACATCGACAGACGATAAAAATATTAAGGTAACCATATTGTGATGTTATCGCCCATCTTGGCGAACATAAACAACAACTCGGCGCTATTACCCCCGATATCAAACTAGCACCGAATAAAAAAGCAAAATAAATAAATTAAGTAAAAAGAGAAATGCTAAAAAGGGCATAACTCTATTGCACTCTAGTGATGATGCTACAACACAACAAAAACAACAATAAGCCACACAGACGGGAAAAAAAACTAAGTTCTTGCTCTAACACCTAATGTGCTGTCGGTACTTTTATAAGTACAACAAAGTTATATTCAACTGTAAAATTAATTATATACACTGTTCACTTAAAATTGATAGACAAATCGTTTCCTAAGATCTTCATTAACATACAAAAAAAATACCCTTACCTCTTTTGACATTACTATTTTTGTTCCGAAAAAGTAATTAATCTTCGCAATCTGATCCAAATGTAAGCTGAAAACGCAACTTCTGCTATAAACTATATTCGCCTTCCCCGCTAAAATACTCATCACAGAACCTGTGCTGCCACATATATCTTGGAAGAAGAGATTTAAAAGAATATTCCTGTTAAGTGTATCGTTAGAATATTCGTAAAAATGATTGTTCTATTGAATTTTAAAGTCTGTGGTACTTGTAAGTACCGTCGGTAGATAAAGGTTTAAACGATTGTTCATTTACTAGACCTATTTCTTCTATTTCTAGCAAAATGCTTTCAGATCCTAACAACTACAGTAACGTCTTGTCAAGAGTATCCAAATATGGACGAGTCATCAAGGTACTAGAGAAACTAAATCTCTTCAACCAATCCTTATATGTTTTTTGGTCAAAGTTTTGTTGATTCAAAAAAGGAGGAGGATGTTAAAGGTCGCCGCAGTGAACAATCTCAATGACGCAATGCGTGGGTGGAGTCTACAAAGAAGAGCCTTTTGCTAATTGGACTATTTTTATTCTTAGAACTTCTGCATTTTGTTGACTGTAAAATTAACGGAGAAAAATCTTGCTTTAACTTAGTATATCGTGGTATTTGTTATGTATATGTAGATGCTGTTCTGCCTGAAGTGATATCCGTATAAAATTATTATAGAATAATCCCTGTATGATTATTACATTAACCTGCATTGTTGTAACCCAGTGGACCGGAAGTTCTGTTCTAATGTTAATCCATGGGAAAACATCGAAATTCAACTGAGTTTTTCAAAGTTCTAATGCAAATTTTTGAAACTTTTTTTTAACTATATGGATAAAAGATGATCTGTAGATTTCAGATTTAGAATTTTATATTATTTATTTCAGTATCTTTTCTAAAATACCTCGTTACATTTTTAGCTCATTTAGAGCAAGGTTGTTATAATCGCTTGCTTATCGCCCTTTTTTGAGACTAATCGAATGTTTAACAAGTGAAATGTAAATAGTATTAGCTTGCGTACACCATATTGGATTTTTTTTATTTTGTTTATTATTTACGTTATAATATAAGATTTATTACAATAATAGTATTAATATATATGTGATTTTTTTTGTTCCTTTCTTGGATATTGTTGGGTCACAACTAAAGAACTCAAGAAGTCTCTCTCAGTGGACTGTAGTTTTTATTACTCAGTTGCTCAGCACTCTCGTTTTGACTCCTTTCTCGATGGAGTCAGAGGTTACACAGAATAGTAAGACACTCTGAGCGCTAGAGGACGCTCTACATTTACATACGTACAGTGAACATGTCGCACGGCCTTGCAATGTTTTTAAACATGCAAGATTTACATAGAACCTAATCATAAAGATAACACACAGTAATACAATGCTTCAAAATACAAACAAAAACAACATACAAATGAAGACAATGTATAAAGCAATTGATAAATCACACAGAATTTAAAAAAATACTATTCTACACACAAATATTACTATTTGAAGGGTTATATAAGCTACTTCACACACACACTGCTTCAATTGGTAGAATGCACAGTTTCGAAATGGGTCTCTTAAATATACCTCTAGTGGTTTTGACCTCCACTTCCTTTAGAATCTTTTCCTGGATAAATATTGTTGATTCTACCTAATGACCATTGAAATGAAGGTAAATTATCCTCTTTTATTATAACCATATCTCCAATTTTAGCACTCTTTTTCTCGAAATGCCACCTATTTCTCTGCTGCAAACTATTTAGATAGTCTACACTCCATCTTTTCCAAATTAATTGAATTATTTTTGTAATTTTTTGCCAATTATCCAACCTATATATATATATTTTCATTTAAATTAGTTAAAATAGGTTCAACAATTGATGTAATTGATCTACCTATCAAAAAAATGTGAAGGAGTCAATACATTTAAATCATCTAAGTCAGAAGATAATGGGACAAGAGGACGAGAATTTAACATCCCCTCTATTTGGATAATCACGGTCAGAAACTCTTCATATGTTAATCTAAAGTTACCTACTACTCTCTTTAAATAGAACTTAAAAGATTTAACGCCTGCCTCCCAGAGACCTCCAAAATTTGGGGCTCTAGGGGGAGGAATTTCGAATCTATTCCTTCAGAGGCCATATAACTTGTAAGTGCCTCATCAGGCTTACACACCAAATTAAACATTTTTTTAAGTTCTATATTTGCACCCACAAAATTTGTTGCATTATCACAATACAACTTAGCACATTTATCTCTTCTAAACATAAAACGCTTAAGTGTAGCAATAAATGCATTAGAGGTTAAATCAGTCACAATATCTAAGTGCACAGCTTTAGAAACAAAACATATAAATATACAAACATAGATTTTGTTATATACACCTTTTCTCTGCCCTTTATACTTAATGTAAAAGGGGCCACCGAAGTCCACACCTGACACATTGAATGGATAATT
This sequence comes from Trichonephila clavipes, assembly GCA_019973935.1. NCBI lineage: Eukaryota > Metazoa > Arthropoda > Arachnida > Araneae > Nephilidae > Trichonephila > Trichonephila clavipes. Next base: position 87,972 of record BMAU01018836.1, read on the forward strand.
TTTGATAACTCTATCCTTTGGCAAGTCAGCCATTATTTGATCAGTGCAATATGATTGGCCTTACAACAAATTACACAATTATGAACAACTTTTCTACAAATATTACGGCCAATCAATATCCAAAAATTTTACCTGATCTGATATAACAAGGATTGTGGACCACTATGTAAAAACTTTTTATGAAAATACTCAACTATTAAATAAGTCAATTTATGTTTCGAAGGCAAAAGAATTGAAAATTTCTGGTTATAGCTAATATCACTATTTCTCAATCGACCTCCAACTCGCAAAATCCCTTCACTATCAATGAATGGATTGAGTGTTTTTACTCGACTGTTGGAAGGTACCATGGCAGAATTTTGAATACCATTCATCTCTACTTTAAACTCTTCCTTTTGCACAAATCTCAATAAAAGCTGTTCAGCCTTTTTTAATTCTCCTAAATCTAGAGGCCCAATTCTTTTGCTTTCTTTGCTCTTACAATTATAAACAAATCTACAAATAACACTTAAGACACGAATAATTTTAAAATAGTCATTACTAAGGTTAAGTAAATTATTTACAAAAGAGTTAGTAGCAGAATTAAGAAAAAAGTTAGAAAAGTCACTACAGTTTTTAAGTTCACCTGGATCCTTGATCACTGCAACAGGAATTTGTCGTTGTGGGTACTGGTTGCTCATCAGAAATTTAGGACCATTCCACCGCAACTCACAGGTTTTTAGAGAATCCATTCCTCTGGAAACGAAGTCGGCAGGATTGTCCTCTGTTGCCACATAGCGCCATTGCTCACTGGAAGTCATCTCCTCAATTGTAGCAATCCAGTTAGCCACAAAGGTCTTTAGTGGATATGACTCCTTCCTTATCCATCACAAAACTATCATCGAGTCACTCCAAAGATAAATATTAGTCACATTTAATTTTAAAGCTTGCTTGACACGATGCGCTAATTTTGCTAACAGCACAGCGGCACATAGCTCAAGTCTGGGAATCGTTTGCTTGGTAGCTGCAGCTCGGGATTTACTGGCAATAAGATTTACAAGCACCCTTCCATCTGATGTTACGGATTTGCAGTAGGCAACAGCTCCATATGCTGACTGGGACGCGTCGGAGAATCCATGCAGCTCGATCACTTCTGGTTGCTCTACCACAATGCATCGAATGATGTTGATGACATTTACTATCTGAAGTGATTCGACAAATTGTCGCCATTCTCTATTGATTGTATCTGGAAGCAAATCTGTCCAATCAATCTTTAACATCCATAATTTTTTAAGGAAGATTTTCGTCTTCGCCACCACAGGACCTAAAAGACCTAGAGGATTATATATCCTGGCGATGGTTGACAAAACATCCCGTTTGGTATTTAATTCGTGCAAGTCTACTTTTACTCTAAAGGAGAAGCAATCATGCTTGGGGTTGCAATAAACACCCAACACTTTTATCTCTGATGAATCTGAAAAATCATAATTTTCGGAAACCTCAATCAATTCCGTATTATTTCCGCACCACTTATGCAAAACCATACCTCCTTTAGCGAAGATATTGATCAGTTGATCTTTCAGTTCTTTTGCTTCTAATAAGGTCTCTGCACCAGTAAGTACATCATCAATGTACATGTCACTCATAACAACAGATGACCCTAATGGAAAATTCTCTGCTTCATCTATGGCTAATTGTTTTAGCGTACACGTCGCTAAAAATGGTGCACTCGTTGTTCCATAGGTCACAGTTGACAACTCAAACGTTTTTATTCGTTCGTCCATGTTCTCTTTCCACAGAATGCGCTGAAGTTTACGCTGATCTGGATTAATCCAAATCATTCGGTACATTTTTTGCACATCCGCAATGAATGCAAATACGTGCTTTCTAAAGCGAACCATTATTGAAAAAAGGTCATTTTGAGCAACTCCTCCGTTGTATTGTAGAGAGTTTAAAGAATAACCATTTGTAGTTGCACTCGACGCATTAAAAACTACTCTCAATTTACTTGTTTTTTTATCAGAGCGATAAACACCAAGATGTGGTATGAAATACATTCCACACTCCTCTTTCTCATCTACCTCTTGCATGTGGCCTAGCTCTTTATACTCTTTTAAAAAAATCTCTATATAATTTTAAATAGTTAGGCTCACGTTTTAATCTATTCCATAAAGAATTTAATTTTTAAGGGCAATATCTTTTGACTAGCCTAAACAATTTGGATCCTTTTTAAATGGCATAGATACTATATATCTCCCCGTACTATCTCTAGTGTGATTTTTTGAAAATGTTCCTCACAAATTATCGTTTCCTTATTTTTTATTGTCTCAGGTTCAACATTTTCGATTTCTCAAAATCTCCTCATTGTCTTTTCTAAATCGACATTATCTCTGATTAACCTACAGTGAGGTTTATTTTCACTAGAAACTGGAATACTCCTACTCGCAATATAGCCGAAGACTGTATTCTGAAAAATTAGTTTTGTATTTAAAAGATTTGTTTATCCTGGTAAAAAATTTCATAAAAGATTTCTGCTTCCAACAATAAATCAATATTTCCCGGAATGTTGAAATTTTCATCGGCTAATTTCTCTCTACTGAAATTACCCAAACTAACGTTAAATGGTTGAGAAGGAATAATATCCGTAATTCGCGGCACTACAAAAAAGTCTGCATCAGTTTCATAACTATTTCCTCTATTTGCAATTGTTGCATTAACGCGCGATTTAATCGTTAACTCTGAATTATTTAATCCTGAAACTAAAATGTTTATTTTCTCTCTTTTTAAATTGAATCTATTCACACACTGTTGCGAAATAAAATTACTTGTTGAACCACCGTCCAACAGCGTTCTGACCTGCATTTCTCCAAAGGAATCTCTAAGGAAACAAATCGCGGTTGAAAGTAAAACGGATTTCGATTTTACGTAACTCGTTGCAGTAAACAGATCTCCTACACCCTGAGAAGAAAACCTTCTCTCTAAATCTCCCCTATGTAATTTATGGGTTTGAACACAGACGCCTTCGCTGAAAGTTGACCCATCGAGGATTCCTGTCTTTCGCGCTCCTTCTGCACCCCCAATGAAGAAGGTTGAATGATCCTTTCACTCGTAAAATTTAGGTCTCCAGAGAAACACAAAGAAGAATGCTGCTTTTTTAGGCAGCATTTACAAAGAACTTTAGATTTACAAAACTTGACTCTATGCAAATTTAAACAATTAAAAAAACAAGGAATTATTTTTAACAAATTCTACCAGTTTATTTACTGATAATTGCTTATATTGAGGACATTTATTTAAAAAATGACTATCGGATTGACACAGGGCACATTTTTTGCCCTTAACATCTGAGAAAAATACTCTAGACACGTTTTTAGAATTTTGATTTTTGCGACAATAATTAATACTCTCACTCAATGGTTTACCTCTCGATGCATAAAATAAATCAATTTCTTTTCCCAACGTTAAAGGATCAAACCATTTATCTGCTTGTCTGACACTAATGTGAGATGCGGTTTCTTTATCTAAAATACTAAACATTTTGTCTGAAACTATTAATTGTTTTAATACCTCGAAATTTGAAACATCTCTCAATTTTAAATAGTATTCCCAATTTGTTGTTAATCTACTCTCAAACTGGACATGGGATTCACAATTTTGCCGTGTTGCTTTCTTAAAATTCTCTAAACACGATTGAGGAGTTGGCTCAAATTCTTGGTGTATTATGGACTTTATTTTATTATAATTTTTAAGATCCTCATCTTTCAGATATATAATGATATTTGCAGCTTTTTCTCCTAATAAATTTAACAAAATCTCAGGCTTAAATTTATCAGTAACACTTTTGGCTGCAAATGCACGTTCTAATGATAAAAAAAAGAAACTCCATCCCTCAGGTTTGTCGGGAATTTTCACTCTATGTGTGCGGATACTTTTAATTAAAGAATCTAAAGAAGAAGAATCATAACAATTAACTTCAGTATTATTATCTTTATCATTTGCTCGCATTCTCGCTATCTCTAAATCAAGCTTAGACTTTTCTCTTATTTTTTTTAACTTTAATTGTTGACAATCTTCATACTTCCTTTCTTCGATAATTAAATTTGCTAACTCATGCACGGAATCAGGATCGTTTTTGTATCGATCACAATTTTTTATAAGATCCATGAAGTCTAAAACAATTAATTTATCACTCACACACAACTCTAATTCAGAAGCGATTTGCCTCAAGTCTTTTTTTTTTTGCTCCTTTAAACATCGTTAAAGTTTAAAGTTCGATTTTTCAACGAAAAGTGAAAACACAACAGCACATACTTCGTATATTCAATGCTTAGGTCGCTCCGGCTCGACGGACCAGAATGTTGGGTCACAACTAAAGTGTTCTAGAAATTCAATTGCAGGTGCATCTACCAGATGCTGAGTAACTTTGGTCAAAATAAGACTAGACGTCTTTCAAGATAATTATTCGTTTATTCTACTGAGGACGGCACATTAAAATACATAAAAAATAAACGTTCGGCAACCGCCGAGCGTCCAACCAGTTCTCTGAATATATTTGTCAGCTCGCAGACTGACATCACAAAACAACGCCGCCTAGAGGCACTTTTATTTCGCTTCATGTTGCAACATCCTCCCCCTTGAGACTCGGAAAGAGTCTCAAGCACATAACAAATTCTATTAAATAAATCCAGTCTCTTTGGTTTCTTCACACATCTCTCGGATGAAGTATATTTTAAATATTACCTCATCGGGTGACAGAGTTTCAGATACAGTGGGAATTGATTCCTCCAGACCCCTTTGAAGATTTTCATTTGAGCGTATATCCAAAGGGTAGATACGCTGTATTGGTCGCAAAATTTTTCCGTGTTGAGTTTTAAGTCTAACCGTTTGAATTTTGCCATCTCGCCCTGGAATTAATTCAATAATTTTGGCTAATGCCCAAAACAATCGTTTTTTGTTATCATCTCCAACTAAAACTACTTCTCCAATCTGAGGTTCACGCGATTGCTTTTCATTATGTTTTTGTATGAGTTGACTAAGGTATTCACACATTTCTAAAGCGTTGGCGTAGATCTTTTAACAGTATACTCAGATATTTTATTCTTTTGTTAAGGCTGTTCGAATTTAATTCTTCAATATCCTCAATGTTTGAGTTTTTATTACCGATAAGAAACATGCTAGGGGGAAAAGGAATAAATTCTTCCGGATTTTCTGACACATATGTTAGTGGTCTACAGTTTATAATGGATTCACAATCACAAAGCACAGTATACAATTCATCATATTTTAACACTGATCTACCCAAAGTACGCTTTAACAATTCTTTTACAGTGCGGAACAGCCTTTTCCACCAGCCTCCCCACCAAGCCGCAGTAGGTGGGATAAATTTCCATAATATTTTTGGAGTTCTAGTTTCTTCCACTATTTTGCTCCAATTCAATTTTGATAGATCATTAAAAGCGCCTCGAAAGTTAGTTCCGTTACCACAATAGATTGTTCGTGGTCGACTACGCCTAGCAATAAAGCATCTAAGGGCCAAAAGAAAAGCATCAGAAGTTAGGGAATTAACAAGTTCAAGATGAATAGCACGGTATACCGCGCAAGTAAACAAAGTTTTATCCACACTTTTCTTCCATCTTTCAAAAATAAAGGCCCCGCCAAATCTGTTCCTACAATTTCAAAAGGTGCACAGTCTATTACTCGGTCTGGTGGGAAAGGCGTTGGTTCGCTTGACATGGATTTCACTTTAAAGCGTTTACAGATTATACAATTATACAGAACATTTTTTATAGCTTTCCTAGCTCTAATTATCCAACATCTTTCTCTTAACAAGCATTGCATCATTTGAATTCCCGCGTGACAATTTTTCTTATGTACATCTCTAATTAATAGCTTAGTGAACTCACACACATTTTTCTGGTAACAATATTGGGTACAAAAATGATCTTTCATCATCTTGATTAAGTATTTTAGTTTTCACCCGTAAAATACCTTCACCATCTATGTAAGTCTCAATATAATTTGAAGATTTCGCATATCAGGAAGGTAATAGCTCTGAACTAAACGAATTAATTTCTTTTCAGAATTTTCGATTTCTGATTGTGAAAGTTCAGAATCGATACATTTTTCATTCAACAAACTACAATTATTCACAAACCTTATAATCCATGAAAAAACTCTAATCATTTTACTATAATCAGATATAGCATACAAATGCCAAGAAGGTGCGTCTCTTGAGAGATCAATATTTACCACTTTTAATTTTTTCCTTTCCAATTCTACTTCCTCCGAATAGCCAAGAGTTTCTCCAAGAGGTCAATATTCAGGGCTTTCTCGCAACCACAAAGGTCCTTCCCACCACCTAGAGATAAGCATTTGCCGAGGAGAACAACCACGTGATAATAAGTCTGCAATGTTAAGATTTCCGGGTACATGCTTCCATAAATGACCTCGAGTTAGTTGACGAATTTCTTTAACCCTATTTTCTACAAAAACAGACCAACTCCCTTTTTCCTTTATCCCGCAAAGGGCTGTAGTAGAATCGGACCAAAATGTAATTCTTAAGTTCGGTAAATTAAGCGCATTGACAATAGAATTCGCAAGTCTAGAACCGATGCAACAAACCATAAGCTCCAAACGAGGTATACTCAAAGGCTTTAGAAGGGCTACTCTGGCCTTGGCTCGAACGAGAGTTACCTTTACATCTGATTTAAACATTGATCTCACAAAGACGCACGCTGCATACGCCTCCTTGGAAGCGTCAACAAAACATGTAATTCAGAAGTGGAATTAATTATCATACATCTTGACAAAGTAACATCTTTCAATATATACAAATCTCTAAACCATTTTAAAAATACATTTACATCATTAGGAGACAATTCACTGTCCCAAGCAATTTTCATTTTCCACAAATCTTGTATTAATAGTTTCGGAATCAATGTAGCTGGAGTTAATAAGCCAATAGGATCAAATATTTTCTGCACAATTGCCAAAATTAATCTTTTTGTGATTTTTGTTTCACAGGTCAAAGTATCCATATCTGTGCAGCACTTCAAGGTATCAGTTTCTAAATTCCAAATTACTCCCAAAACGGAAGTATCGCCTGAGCTTCTATCAACATTTTTGCCAGCCACATTGCTTTCAAAACCACGCAGGTTGAAACATCCATTCAACATGATCAATTTCGCATGTTCAATGACACGTCCCTGCTGGTCAGTATTAAACACACCAGATACACAATTGTCCACATAGAATGAACATTTCAGTTTCTGAACGACCTCTTCATGTTGAGGTTGACAATTTTCTAAAAGATGCATAATAGATGCATTCAGCAGAAAAGAGCTAGAAGAAACCCAAAACACAACTCTGCAGTGCCTATACACGATCCTCCCTTTACTATACGGGGAAAAAATCTAAGAAAATCTCTGTCGTTCGGTGCTACAGACAGCATTAAGAAAGCCTTCTCTATATCCGCACTAATACCGATTGGATACATTCTAAATCAATCGAGAATATCAGGTATTAGCTCTATCAAATTAGTTCTCTTTAATAAACATTCATTTAAAGAAGGTTTCCCTTTTTCGGAGGCCGAGGAGACAAAAATGGGGCGAATTTTGGTCATTTGACTATCTAATTTAATAACTGGCCTGTGAGCCAAATAATGGCATTCTTTATTCAATTCTAAATCTGGTTTAGAATTGAATAGCGTTCAATAATGTTCAATTTTTCCCAATCCTGAAATACCTTTTGATAATCAATAAAAAATTTCCCACATCCAAATCTGTTTATCATTCCTTCATGTCGTTTCCAGACCAATTCTTTATTACTTGGTAACTTCAAGGAGTTATACTTCCAAGGGAGTTCTACTTCATACCTTCCATCAGGAAGAATTTTCATTTTGTTATTAAAATTTTTAAAGTTAAGTTCAGTTTCTGTTTTTCAATTTCAGTAGGACTGGAAATTCCTCCAAAGTTTATTAACTGGTATGTTCATAGATTGCATCGATAATGTTGTTACAATATTATCCTTTACACATGAACCCTTTCCAAATACTGTCCAACCTAGTTTGGTTTCTACGGCAGTTAAGCCGGACTCTAATTCTACAGAATTTCCTGTTAATAATTTTCCTAAGACATCTGCAACGATTAAAAGATTGATTTCCGTTTCCCTTCGAAAAGAATCAGTAAAATTTATACACTGGTGTGCAAAAATTAAGGACGAGACGATTTTTTCAATATAACTTTGTACAAAAGCTTTCCAAATCAACACATTGAATACCGTAAGATCCCCAATACGTAAGGACATGTGTAATATGTAAGCAACACTTACTAAAAGAGAAATCAGAGGGATAAAAAGAAGCTTGATTGAAAAAGTAGCATGGAGCGCAATGCGACTGAAGGCCGAAACATCCCTGTGATGGGTGTCCAGCAAGAAATATCCGGTCTTTAGTAGGGGATATGATCTCCCCTGACTGCTAGGCAGGTTTCACAGCGTCTGCCCATGCTGAGAATGAGGGTGTCAATGAGTGGTTGAGGCATTGCTGCCCATTCGTCTTGCAGAGCCAATCGAAGCTCCCGAATCGTTACTGGTGGTAAGGTACGAGCTGCCAAGCGTCTGCCTAGAAAATCCCATACATGCTCGATGGGGTTGAGATCCGGAGATCGTGCCGGCCAATCCCTACCTTCAATATCCTCACTCTCTAAGAGCTGTTCGGCAGCTACTGTGCGATGACATGGTGCAATGTCGTCCATGGAAAGGAACTGCAGACCCATAGCGCCTCTAAAAAGACGCACGTATGGAAGAAGAATCTCATTACAATAACGGGTCCCGTTGACTGAACCTGCGTCGAAGATGTGAAGGTCTGTACGACTACCAAGCATGATGCCTCCCCAAACGAGAACACCGTGACCTCCATACCTGTCCCTTTCAATGATGTTCGAGGGATGATTGCGGCTTCCCCGCTCTCTCCAGATGAGTATGTGATGAGAATCGCTACTCAAACTGAATCTGCTCTCATCTGTAAAGAGTACTCGTCCCCATTCATTGTATCTCCAATTTCGGTGTTCCCGGCATATACATTATACATGATCTAATTTTTAATGGTGTATTTTAACATTCAATATATAAATATTTTGAGTTCATTTTTGACAGAATTATTATGCTTTCAATTGAAACGTGTGTTTATTCTTAGAATTTGCTGATGAGATCCTAAAAGATTCTATTTTTATTGGTGTAATAAAAAAATATATGAGCTTTCCCTTAAAGTGACTAACTTCTAATTGTTTGCTTTTTTCAATAAAGATCTTAAAATACTTTTAAATTAATTAATTAAATTCTTTTTCATATCACAATAAATTTAATCACAGTTTTAAAACAAGATTTATATTAATTTATTTTTTCTTTCAAATTCTTTTTGCATTTATTATAACGAAATGAGATAACCAATATATCAAATGGTTTAAAAAAAAAGGTTTTGTTTTTAGTTGAAATTAATAATTTGACTATTTAAAATTAAGCATTACGCATTTTAGCTCGCACTGTTATCTTTACGCGTTACTGGTTTAAAATATTTCTAAATGAATAAAATTTGAATGTTTCAATGTATATTTAGTGTATTTTGATCCAATATCATTTTAATTTGAGAATTTTTGTAAATGAAACGAGATTTGTCTATAGCAACATCCTTTTTTTTTTGTTTGAACGCGTGACAATTTTGTTTATTCCTTTGGTTACTATCTAAAATTAAATTTAAATTTTAAAATGGCGTATCTTGGCAAAGGTCGACGCGAAGATTTATTTGTCTTAGACACGGAATTAAATTTAGAATTCGATAAATCTATGACCATCGCCACACTCAAAGATCCAGTTATTGGTAGTGAAAATTATGACGAAGAACTGACCAAAAACATACGTTCAACGATTGTTGAGGATCGCAAAAGCAAGAAGAGCAAGAAGGAAAATTACGCATCGAACAATTGAGGTTAGATGAGCAAAAACGCAAAGATGAATTTGAGTTGGAAAAGTTAAGGATCGAAACACAATCCAAGTTAGGCGCTGATACATCCAAAGAAAATGATACTAAATTTCTCGTCAAAGAAGTTTCAAAGTTTATACATCGTTTCGATTTGAAAGAAGACATCAGTCTTTATCCAAAATTATTTGAACGTCAAGCGCAGAGATTAAATATTAATCAAGAAAATTGGTTTTCTCATCTGTTAGGCTTATTACCGACGGAAGTATCTCATATCATAGGGAGAGAGCCTGACGATAAAGCTAACTCTTACGAACACGCTAAAGATTTATTGCTGAAACGCTTAAAACTAACTCCAGAAAAGTTTCGACAACTATTTGTCACTAACCAAAAAGCACCTGAAAGAACATGGAATGATTTTTACCATGAGTTAAACACTTACTTCAACGGATGGATAGATGGATTGAAGATAGATACTTTCGACAAATTATCAGATCTAATCATAACAGATCAACTAAAACGAAAAACGCCTTTTGAATTTAAGGAATATTATCTTAATGAATGGGCAAATATGAACTCCCCTGTTCAATTAGCAGAAAAACTAGAAGAATTCGAAGACTTTAAGAGGACTCTGAAACAAAAATCTAGCAGTCCATTTGTGAAAAAACAAGAATTCAAATCCACATAAAAGAAACGCAGATATGAAGCACCGGGAAAATTCGAGTATAACAGGAAAGATAAGAAGTTTCCAGCGTCAACAAATTACAACAAACATTACGAAGCCCCTGTCAACAAGTACAAATCTGTTCAAAGATATCAAGACAGCATGCAGAAAGGGTATTACAACAAAAATTACGAGAACCACTCAAATCACAATGCTTCCAAGCATGCTCAGACGAACTATTCAAAATCACAGAAATTCAAAGAACCTCCAAAAGAAACGTGCACACTCATCGTTAAGGAAATTTTACGTACTAAAGAAATATTTTTTGGAAAGGTAAAAATCCCGGCGCTCATAGACAGTGGTAGTGCCGTAAGTTTGCTACGAGAAAACACGAGCAGAAGAATAATGGATCCAACAAAATTATCGAAGAACAAGATGCTTCTCACAGGTACTGGTGAAGCACAAGTGACAACTATCGGTTCCTTTGAACATGAGTTCGAAATAGATAATGAAAATTACTCGTTAACTTGGCATGTTGTACCTGCTGATAAATTAAAATTCGAAGCAGTTATTGTGTTACGAATCTGTACGGAACCTTTCCACAAATCTTCTTAGGCGTCTTTCTCTGGAATATATAAATTCGCATTTATTTCCAATCAACTCCAAAAAGAAGTATGGGATATTTAAATTAGATAAGGTATTTAAGTCGAGGGTTGCGAGATAGCAAGAGAGATGGTGGTAGGCTATTGAGTCAGTAACGTTAAACGCATAACTAGAAGATTCAAAGAGATTAGATTCTTGAAGACGTCGTGCTGCTAGACGTACCAGAAAGCTGATATAAGCCAGCGGTAAATATAATTCACGTACGCTTAAAGTAAGCGTCAGTTTGAGCTACTTAGTTAAAGTTAATGACAGTTAAGAATTCGAATACGTGTGTTTCTCGGATCTCCTATTTCGGTAAACCTTACTTGAGTTGAGCTAGATTAATAATTAATTGTATTCTTAGTAATTTAATTTAATATAAAGGCAAATCCCTTTAAACGACGTAACATTATTGTATTATATGTGATCAGTGATTTTTGAGGAAATTATAACAAAATAAATTATATTATTATTCAAAATGGCTCTTGGTGGTTCTTTGCCTCAAATTCATCTTGCTGTTCAAGGTGTGACCCAGGGTGGTCATCACAATTGGATCAGATCTTTTGGAACAAGCATCGATAAGTTTCACTAAAGAAGGAGTTAAATTCAACAAATATGAGAATCATGCACAGCTTATGCAAATATCTGCTGAAAATCTTCAAGAAGAACTAGACCTGCGTCATGTTGAACATCGTCATATCAAGAAAGAACTTGAAAAGTTAATTCAAGACTACAATCCAGAAAAAAAGCATCTACCGACGTCACGAGAATTCCGACGAGAATTATTCTAAAAGACGAAGAACCAGTCTGTCAACCCCCTCGTCGACTAGCTTTCACAGAAAGACAAGAAGTAAACAAACAGATAGAAGAATGGCTCAACGAAAGCATTGTACGTCCGAGTTCTTCGGAATATGCAAGTCCAATCGTAATGGTAAAAAAAATTGATCTTCGAGAATGTGCATTGACTACAGAAAATTGAATCAGAAGCTTGTGAAAGATAAATTTCCGTTACCTCTCATCGAAAATGTTTTGGACACTTTGCAAGAAGCAAAGGTATATTCTACATTGGATTTGCGCAATGGTTTCTTTCACGTCGATGTTGACGAATATTGCAGAAAGTATACATCATTTATCGTCCCAGACGGACAATTTGAATTCAACAAAGTTCCTTTTGGACTAAGCACAAGTCCAGGAGTTTTCCAATGCTACGTATCAAGTATATTTAGAGATCTTACTCGGAAAGGAATTGTAATCAGTTATTTAGATGATCTCGTCATTCCAGCGAATAACGAAAAGGAAGGTCTAGAAAAATTTAAAATTATTTTCGAAGACACAAAGAAATACGGATTAGAAATTAAGTTCAAAAAGTGCCAATTCTTAAAAAAGAAAATTGAATTTCTAGTTCACGTTGTAGAAAGCGGGACTATTGAACCATCTCCCACGAAGACACTAGCTGTCCGAAAATTTCCAGAACCAACAACAATAAAACAAGTACAAAGTTTTCTTGGCATAACTGGGTATTTCCGCAAGTACATCAAAGATTATTCAAAGATAACTAAACCACTTAGCGATTTAACAAGAAAAGAAAATTTCTTTGTTTTTGGGGCTCAACAAAAAGAAGCATTTGAAATATTGAAGAAAATCATGTCCGAAGGCCCAATCTTGCACATTTACAAGTATGGAAGAAAAACAGAACTGCATACAGACGCTTGTAAAGAAGGGTACGGCGCAATTTTGTTACAAGAAGCAGAAGATGGAAAAGTTACACCCCGTTTACTACATGTCGAAGAAGACAAATACTACAGAAGAAAAGTATGACAGCTACGAACTAGAGGTACTAGAAATTATCAACGCATTAAAGAAGTTTCGTGTTTATCTTTTAGGACAACACTTTAAAATAGTAACTGACTGTTCAGAATTTCAGAAGACTATGCAAAAAAAAAAGGATCGAATTACTCGCATAGCCAGATAGGCGCTTCAATTAGAAGAATTCCATTATGAAATAGAGCACAGAGCTGGAAGTCGTATGAAGCATGTTGATGCTCTTAGCCGATATCCCGCAATGATAGTATGCAGTGAAACATTAACATCAAAGCTTAAAAAGCACAAGAGGAAGATGACAACATCCAAGCATTGAAATCGCTTCTAGAGAAGCAAGAATCAGAAGAATGTTCTGAGCGAAACGGTATACTCTACAAGTACTTAAATGGTCGAGAATTAATCGTAACCCTAAGGCAATGGAAGCTGAACTAT
>BMAU01018837.1:1350000-1422426 GCA_019973935.1 Trichonephila clavipes
ATAGAACAATAATTCAATCATTTAATAATTCATTGATTTAAACCATTCAAACAAAAATTTCTTCGTCTTACTTCAACTTAGCGATAACTTTTTTTTTATCCACAAGTAGGTTTTTTTATTCTAAATATTTTTTGCTAAAGTAGATTTTTTTTTTCTTTTGGAAATTATATTTATATACAAACAAGAACTTGAAAATCAAATTTTTAAAATAATATAGAAATTATATTTTTCCCTAGAAAATTCTGATGAAACGCAATGTTATTTTACAGAATTATTAAAAATATTATTTTTATCAATAATTTTTTACACGATCAACTAAAAATAATCATTATGAGTTTTGTATTACTTATAACTGATTAAAAAAATAAATATTTTACTATTTTTGCATCTGAAATAAAGTCAGTCGTATTTAAAAAATAGGGTTTATCTAGTGTAACTATTTAAACGATGCACTGACGATAATATACACAACATGTATTATGTGTGGTTATTGTTTATAGTGTATATAGTTCTGAGAGAGAGAGAGAGAGAACTAAATACACTACGAACTATAATCCCGATATTTAGGTAAAAATACCATAAAACATTTTTTTTTTTTTTCAGTGGGGCTGTATTTTAGCAATTAAGCCTTTGCAGATACGGCAAGTCCCTAAATGTGAGAGTCATTTCCTGGTGGCGCCACCTGGTAGCGGCCTCGTTACTAATTTGGTCGCTTGAATTAGTTTTTAATTCAAGCTCTCGTCGGATGCTAAATATTGCCGTGCTTTAGTTTTGCAGAGAAAGATATTGATACACAAAGTATCTTTTACATTCCACATAATCAAATGACATGTGTGCCTAAGACTTTATCATCCAGAAAATCTATTGACTCAAGCCGGGGTCGATCCCGCAAATTTGGGCTTTCAAAGTAGGTACGCTAGCTCTAAACTATCGAGCCAACAAGCTAATCATTATAAGAATAAATAATTATCTTTTTCGTAGGTACACTATAATCGCAATATTTGGGTAAAAATATCATGTGTATATCTTAACGTTTCAACATGGCTCTTTTTTCCTAATATGTTGAAATGTCTGCTGTATGGGGTAGGTGGATCTATAAAGCACAGCTTAACCCTAAATCAATGGTCTAATTCAGCGACAGCTTTAGAAACCATAATAGTTCTCCAGTTTAGTACACAGATTCTTTTTGTATTTACATTTGTTGTGTCTCTTGAACTCCACTTTCTTTCTTTTTTGGCATTGTAGGTTTTAGAACTTTTTCACTTTTATTTTATTATATTAGGTTGGGGGGAAAGAAATCCATTACTTTTGCGTAAAATTCAAGACTATTTAAAATTTTCGGATTGTTCGATTCAGGTCAAATATGCACCGTTTTGTTCTATAATGTGTTGCCATTTTAAAGGTAGCTTCATAATGCCTCTATCATAGAAGTCTTGGTCCTTATTGGCGAAGAACTCTAGCAATCGATTTTCACAATCTTCTCTTGATTCCAATGTCTTATTACTCAGGAAGTTTTGCAATGTGAGAAAAAGGTGGTAATCGCTAGGTGCCAGGTCCGGACTATATGGTGGATGCATTAAAACTTCCCAACCAAGCTCCCGGGGATTCTGGCGAGTCACTACAGACGTGTGTATGTCCTGGCGTTGTCCTAATGGAACACAACACTTCATCTGTTGGCCAATTCTGGCCGTTTCTAGTCAATCGCTGGCTTCAAATGGTCCAGTTGTTGACAGTAGATATCTGAATTTAGTATTTGGCCATACGGAAGGGACTCATAATAAATTATTCCTTTCCATTTTCACCAAATACACAGTAGAACCTTCCTGGCTGTTAGTCCTGGTTATGCTACCGTTTGATCGACTTCACCGCTCTTTGACCACAATCGTTTTCGCACAATATTGTCGTATGTGACCTCTTTCTCATCCCCAGTCACCATCCGTTTATGGAATGGGTTGATTTCCTTCCGTTTGACCAAGGCTTCACAGATGGAAATTCGATCCATCCTGTTTTTTGGTGTTAATTGGTATGGCACCCAAACATCGAGTTTCTTTTTGAATCCAACTTTGCTTAAATGGCTTAAAACAGTTTTATGGTCGATCTTTAGCTTCTGGGTGATGCTACGACTACTAACATCCCGGTGAATTTCAATTATTTCTGTGATTTTATCGATATTTTCGACGATGGGCCTGTCTGTGCGAGGTGCATCTTTAACATCAAAAATGCTTGAACGGAATCGCCCGCTAATTGCCCGCAATTAGCTGTTACAGTATCGGCACCATAAACACCAAGCACAATTTCAGCCACCTGGCTTGCATTTTTGCCTTTATCAAAGAAAAATTGTAAAATGTACCGAATTTTCTCTTTGTTGACTTCCATTTTTAACACCCTTTAACTCACAACTGAATGGACCAATCAAAAAGGCAAAAGAATTTTTTAGTGGAAACTGTCACCTTGACAACGAGCATAAATTTAAAATTGTTTGATTGATTCTTCAGGAGATATGTACACTACAGCCATCTACCGAAAAAATAATGGATTTCTTTTTCCCCAACCTAATACTATGTATCAAATATATATATCTTATTACGAATAATACAGTGGATGATTCTGGTGGTGTATGCGTGCTTTAGTTTAGCGATTTTCGAATATAAACTAACTCTCAAAAACCACCCATCACAACATTCATGCATCTTCTGATTTTAATAACAAACCTTTCATATCACAAAATTCGAATTCATATAAATCCCTCCCCATTTGAACATACAGATACTTTAAGCGTTAAAATATTACATTCCAAACATCACGATTTCCATAGCAAGAAAGCACTCAACGATAACGAAATTCGAATCCTTTCATTCCTTATTTAAATTAACAAAACTACTGAAATTATATCATGATAATTTTCTGAAGGAGCTCAGAAAGTTAGCATAGTGTACTGTGAATTAAATTCTCAGTGTGAACTTTCCAATAAGCCCTATCGCCTTTTCTAAAATCTGCTCGACCCCTCCCCTTTCCCAAGCGTGTCCCTGAATCACCTTATTCGAACAAAGCGAACGCAAAATGAGCCCAACTCATCTAATTTAACGAAACAGTAGCTTAAGAATTTCCATAATGGAAACCGTTTCCAACTGTGATTACCTCAGCCTAAAATATTGAAATGCATCGGGGTCTTTCAAGAGACTTACGGTTCGCATAGTACATTGGATTACCATTAAGAGGTGAAAATTTAAAGGTAAAGATCTGTAAAGTATGGTTATTTCGAGAAATATATGGTAGAAAATATTAGATATTACTGAACTATTCTTCAAAATTTTGATAAGGTTCTTGAGATAACAGTCTAAAAAACATACAGTTGGACCCCGATTTAAGGTATTCGAATACATTCGGAACCATGATTTTAAAAAAGTGCATAAATAGATAATTTTCATGATATTTAGTGTCACTTAAATTAGAATACATGCATAAAATTGTTTTAAGGACAATTTGACAAAAAAAATTATTTAAATACAATATTTCGGAAAAAAATTAACTTAGAATAACCTTTTTTCAAAATGTTCTCCTTTCGTGAAAAATGCTTCCATTATAATAATATTTTGCCTGTATATAGCTCAGACCTCTGTACAGAGGCTTAATTATGAATTTTGAAAAATTCACATTATTTTCAGAGTTACCAAACAATTGAAATAATTATCGGTGTTTTTTTCTTAAAATTTCTCCCCTCTGTTGTTGTAAAGCATGGATAAACCCACTTCTAAGTTATATATTTCAAAAATTCTAGTTGAGCCTCTGTACAGATTTCTGAGCTATATACAGGCAAAATATTATTATAATAGAAGCATTTTTCACAAAAGGAGAATATTTTGAAAATGTGTCATTCTATGTTCATTGTTTGTCAAAATATTGTACTTAAATAATTTTTTATTGTTATGCTATTCTTAAAACAATTTTATATACATTTTCTAATCTAAGTGACACTAAACATCGTAAATATTATCCATTTACACGCTTTTGCATAATCACGGTTCCGAACGTAGTCGGATACCTTAATGAATTTTGCATTGTAATGAATTTTTCTTTTTCTTCTATTAAAATGAAGACAATAACCCCTATTTAACGAATAATAAACCGCGAATTGCCGAATCATTTCAACCTTTGGAAAAAGAATTATTAGTTTGCATTAGAAAAAAATTGGATTTTTTTTTCAAATGACTTTCTTGTCCGGAAAACAAAGAGACTGTTTGTGAAAGCAGTAAGTTTTGACGGGAAAGGGTACAAACCATTATTAGACTTTACAGGTGCTGATGAGTCACGAGTATAACCTATCGTGTGTTTTAATTAGGACAAAAAATTCCATTTTCATCTCATCCCTCTCCACAACGCTGGGGATATTTTAAGACAGGGATGGGCAGACTTTTCCAGGGTACGGGCTACTTCTAATTTTTTCAAGGTGTTGCGCCCCCCAGTGTCTGTGGACACACAAGGGGGGAGGGGGTCCACGGGTCCGAATCCTTCCTTATAGCCCTGCCCTTGTATTTTTCCGATTGATTATAATCCTGTGTATACAGTACGTAAAACTTAAGTATTTGAAAAATATTTTTTTTATTAATTAATTTCAATTATTTATATTTAGTAATTTTTTTTACTGTTTTTTGTTCGCAACAATCAACAAAATCGAAAAAATGTGTTTGGCTGCATATTGCTGTATAATACGAGAACCTATCCTCGACCCTCTTGAAAAAATTATTGTGTGTGCCAATGCCCATTGTCATAGGTGTGGTGAAATAGGAAAAGGTCTACAATATTCTCATTATAACTTAATATAATAAATACGAAATATATACTTACCTACAGAACTAAAATAAAAAGCTAACACTTTTAAAATCACGTTTAAAGCAAAACGCAAGATACACAAACATAATAATAATAGCCACAAATATAATTATATCAAATGATGCATTTATTATCAAACAATTCAAAATACATTAAAAAATGAAACGTTTTTATCTAAAATTAGTTTTTGTTGTTATAGTCAGCAGAAGACTTAGTCTACATACGTCAGCCGATTTTGTGAATATATCTTTATATAATTACTAACTGCTAAAATCTTCAGGTGGTCACCCCATAATGTCTTGACGATCGACGTAATGCCCACCCCGGTTTTAAGGTTTTAACCATAATAATACATTTGATGATGGACTGTCTAACAGCGGTACTGATTTAAGCTCATTTCGAGCCCTGGACTCAGAAGATCTACAGGTCCACTTGGCACTGAAGAATCGAAATTTATAACCATAAAATCTGGGGAAGTCCAGCTTATCCATGCCCCTGGGGATAGCCCTAATGGGGAATTAAAAATAAAAAAGAATTCCCAAGCACTCCATGGATAAACCGGCACTGTCTAACAGTGCAATCGAAGTACTGAAGTAGCTAATTTTTTTAATCAATAAACAGTGATTCTGATGCAGAAATGGATAATGAAACTCCTTTTAACCCTTTATCTACCAACGGTACTTATAAGTACCACTCACTTTAAAATTACATAGAATAACCATTTTTACGAATACTCTGACGATACTTAG
Organism: Trichonephila clavipes; assembly: GCA_019973935.1. Lineage (NCBI taxonomy): Eukaryota > Metazoa > Arthropoda > Arachnida > Araneae > Nephilidae > Trichonephila > Trichonephila clavipes. Next base: position 1,355,580 of record BMAU01018837.1, read on the forward strand.
CGGAAACATTCTTTTAAATCCACTCTTCCAAGATATATGGCAGCTTAGGTTCTGTGATGAATATTTTAGCGAGGAAGGCTAATATTTTTATGGCAGAAATTGCGTTTTTAGCGGATTGCGAAGATTGTCATTTGTGTTCCGAAAAAATAGTTAAGGTCAGAAGGTAAATGCCTTTTTTATTTTTGTATGTTAATGAAGACCTTAGAAAGCGATTTGAGTATTTATTTTAAGTAAACAGTCTATATAATTAATTTTACAGTTGAATATCTTTAATTAATTAATCAACTCTAACGGATTAAGTTTCAGAAAGTTGAGTATTTGTTTATGTATATCCCTTCATTTTCAATGTAGTGATTCAAAAAAAATATTTCATGAAAAAAACTGCAGTAAATCATAATGCGGTAGATAAAGGGTTAAAAACTGTTACTTTTTCCAATGCTTTACAATGTTTAGAGACTGAAAACATACCTCTCTAATATACGACATGATTGAAATGACGCAGTATTTTCTTTTGTGCATAGAGTCGAAAAAGAACACTTGCAAGTCAGGAATCAAAAAGATTGTCAAACCAGTATTTTAAAATTTCGAATTAACTGATGCATAATAATTCACTAATATAGTATTTTTAGCTGTTGAATGAAAGCGTATAATTTCTATCCATGGACATTTTTTGTGTAGTTGCTTATACACATGGAATTTTCAAAAGGTAAATACAAAAAATTTGTGTTTTGTTTGAACCCCGATATAACGAATAAGCCTGAAATAACGAACAAAATGTTCGGTCTCCTATGAATTCGTTAAATCGGGGTCCGACAGTATTTAGGTAAAAACAGAGACCTATAATAGCAAGTTTTTTTAATACATTTTTTATATTTAAGAGCCTGAAGGTGTTTGAAAACCACGTATGCTAATTATACTGTGTAAAGAAAAATAAAAATACCTTATATCTCTGAGTATAAGGAAAGAATTTGAAATTTCTTAAAATTTAAGGGCTCACAGGACTCTTAACATATATCCGTGCACTCGAAAAAAACACCCTTCTTCAAACCAATGTAACTTAGCAATAAAACAAAACAATAATTTGAAATTTTTACCGCGTGATAATCCTATATATTTACAGTATTTCTCAAATTTTCGAGAATTTGAGAAAAAATTTAAAGGGTTATAAAGAAATAATGAAATTAACCCTTATATAAGTAACGTGAATATTTAATGAGTCACAACATTTGTCAAATTTACTCAAAGTGACTCCTGCTTTGTCAGTAGGACGTCAGAGTCAATGTTGTTAGTGTAAATGAGTTACATCCAAAACAATCCGACGATAAATCGATTTATTTGAAGATGAGGGACTTAGAGGTAAATAATTGAAAAAATTATATCGCGCATTGTTAACAGTACGACAAACGAGCTTAAATGCCGATGGAGCGTTCACAACAGCTGGTAATTTTTGCACAAAATTGCGTTCCAGGCTTAATGACAGTACAATTGAAGCATTATGATTTTAAGATCATATTCCAAAATTTTTAATAGTACCACAGACTGAATAGTGATATTTATACTCTCTCTCTTTTGTGATTTAAAGAAATAAGACGTTCTTTTACATTTTTGTGATTTTTCATATACTGTTATAATTTATAAGTTTAAAATTATTTTTTGTGATATTTACACTCTAATAAAACTGACAAATAAAACAAAGAAACACCTGTATTTTCTTTCTTTTCCTAAAACTTCTACTACCGGTATTAAAACCGGTATCCCGGTATTAAGATCTAAAAAATACCGAATACCCGTATTGAACTTTTAGTCCTATATTGCAATCCCTACTGGCATTGTCTTATAATGAGAATCTGTTAAATTCTTGCTTTTTTCAATAACTTAAAAAATTATTTTTGTATGATGTGTATGATATTTGTATGTTGTTTTTACTGTTAGTAGACTTTAATGAGATATAGTTTTTATTATTTTTAATCTTAGTATTCTTGACACAAAAAATAGACATACTGCTTTCAATGGCTTTTTGCTACGAATAAAATATAATTTTGAAGGCATTTTTAGGTAAAAAAGTATGTAAAGTACTCTAGTAAATTAGTATTAATTTATTTCTAAAATAAAAATGATCAATTATTATTTTTGAAGAAATATGGGGTACATTATAAACATCTTAATTTTTTTTTAATTATGCGCATATTGAATAAAAAAATTTGTGAAATATTTTTGATTATCAGATTTTAAAAAGAGAAATTCCATAATAATAGATTAGTTTATTTTTCTTAAAAATTTCTCTCACTAAGAATTAATTTCATTTTACGAACAACTCCCTTTTTTCAAAAGTATTACTGCTTTTTTCACGAAGAAATATTAATATTCTTTCCTGAGAAATATTAAAGAATTATTTTTATTTCATTAATTCTATCGTACAAAATCTTAATACAGAGAACATTTTTATTTTGCTATTTCGAAACTTAAATTACTTTTCTTGGCAAAATTATAAGACGTCTCGTTGATTTGAAATACTGGCATCTACTTAAGTGATATTTTTTTAGTTTTAACTTGGAATTTTTATTATATATGAATGTATTCAAAAAAAACCTGTGCCATTTTTATTTCTTATTTATTTATTTCAAATTTGAAGTTAGATATTTACTGATCAGTGTAAGATAAATTATATAAGCATAATGATAATAACATTTATTAGTATTATTTAAAAGTAAAGTGTAAAAAAAAGGAATAATTCTATAGCTTTATTCAGAATGTTCTTAGACATCTGCTTATTCTTAGTGTTTTCAAATAATTTCTAATAATTCGATAATTATTTTTTAATTTCAGGTATTGTTTTATTTCTTATCTTATTTCTACCATTGTGAAATTTAAAGTGAATTCAATACACAAAGAAAACAAGATTCTAAGCAGTTAAAAACGAAGAGGAAAATATTAACCGGAATTTTATTCCAAATTTATTTCTCTGGAAACCGTTAAAACTGGAAATCCTTTCACAGAATTGTTTGCAACTCAGATAAGACTTCGTATTCTGCATAAATTTCTGCAAAACTATTTGTGTCATATTCACGATCCAAAATATCACTGCGAGAATTCAAATGCAGAATTCTAGTTACGTGACCATACTAAATACTTTCGGATGTAACTATTTTGGCAAACAATGTCGACAACGAAACAATAAAATAAGAAATCAAAATCCTACAGTGAACTTTTCTGTTTTGATAATAAATTATTGCCAACTTTTCAGTCGAATTCTACAAATCAGTAAACTTGTTTTGCTTCGGAAAGGAAGCTGCTTTTATTGTGGGGTGACTCAATTCGTTGGAAAGTCAGATTAGAACCAGCGAATTAAATATCAAACTGTATTTAAACATTTTTAGAAGCACGAAATGGGACTGACTGAAAATCAATGAGAATAAGACCAAATAAATGCCTTGCACTAAATCATGTTTTAACAATTCCCACTTTAAAATTGAAGAGTATAATATTAAATTTGTTGACAGTTTCACTTATATATTTAGTTTCGGAAATTAACACTAGAAACGATTGTACTACTGAAATCCAAAAAAGCATTACTATGGCTAATAGATGTCTTGATGTCTTAATGGACTTATGCAATACATGAAATCGAATTTAATCAAAAGAATAAATTTGTATAAAAGTCTTTCAAGATTACTATTAACTTATGCGTGTGAAACTTGGTTCATGTCTGGAGCAGAAGAGGACATGATAAATATCTACGAATGGAAGATTTTAAGTTTTATTTTTGGAGGAATTAAGGAAAATGGAACGTGGGGAAGATAAAAATTTGAGCGCTATCAATCATGTAAAGAACCTGACATCCTTAACTTCATCAAAATACAACGAATTAAACGGGCAGGTCACGTTGTCAGAATGGACGAAGAGCGCACCCCTAAAAAGTCTGCAATGCCCAACCAATAGGCACACTAAGAAAGGGCAGGCCAAATCATAGATGGATTGATGGCCTAGAAAAAGATTTCCTAGTTTTGAGAACTAAGAATCAGAGAACACTAGCAGGAAAAAGGCTGGCCTGGAAAAGGCTTCTTGAGAAGGCCCTTCCTGGGCTGTCGAGCCACAGAGGAAGAAAGGAAAATGCACAAAAATTATTGGTTGTTTGACAGTTTTGATACACATGTGTGTGTTAATGGATTCTTTATCTTAGATAATTTTGTCTCTCTTATAACCTAGTGGTATAGGCAAATATAGGGGAGTGTTAGTTAGGCTTAACCCCTTGAGTATATAACAACCTACTGTTTCTACTGCCCCCAGATTTAATTTTTCCTTTTGACCCTGACTAAGGCGTACCATTTTTCGTGTTTCGTTTCCTTTTCTAAAGTTTGTACAGCTATTTTTGTTGTTTATTTTTACTTTTTCTTTACCAATATGGCATCATCATTGAATTGTAATGAAAATGATACTGAATGAGAATATTTGCCGGAAGCCGATGTATCTGGCAATTGACTCTTATACGGATTTATCTATTTATGATGAAGAAATGGGGAAAAAATGACAATAAAGTTATGTAACGCATGTGGAAAATCTTTTTGTTCCAAGAAACATTTCGGGCAATTTCATAAAGATTTGAAATTTTGATTTTAATTTTCCTTTTATTTATTTATTTTTTCAAATTTTTGTAACCCAGACACTTTATGACTTTAATTTTGCAATTTTATAGAGTCACAATTAAAAAACATTACCTTTTAATGTTTCCTGTGCTGGTTACACTGGTTGTACACCTAAATATGCCATGTATCCACATGAGGTGACAATGATATTTTGTGCTATACATAACGTATCTATTAGTGGTTACATGATACGCAAAGGGTTAAAAAGGTGTTTAATGTTACAGTCTTAGTTCCTACAGTTTTTGCTGTCAACCTATTGAGGTTGTCTTATTTTTAACCTACACTGTCTTGTTATATTTTTATTTATTGCCTTGCTTTAGTAGCTATATGGTAATTTGGCATATGATTATTAATTATATATATGAATACAGAATGAGAGATAGATATATAGATATAAACTAGCAAAACAATATAATGGATTGAATATTTAATAAAATTAGTACGTTTCAATTAAAGATAAGTTTACGAAGATTAATTTTTCATCAATATCATATTGCATTTTAACTTCATGCTACATAAAGAATTATATTACTTCTATACCAAATATAAAATTTCTACAATTGTTTTTTAATAATGCAAACTAATTTAAGTTTAGTATGAGACAGTAATAACATTATGAGATTCACAACTTAAGAAACATAGGAGGGAAACATATTCTTACTCAAGATATACAGTCGATTCTCGCTAATTCAAACCTTTGGTAATACGAACTTCTCATTAATTAGAAGTATATGTTGAGCCCTTAAAAAAACTCTTGATATTTCGAACTAAAAAAATACGTTTGGGTACACACAATATTTCGAAGTAAAATCTGTGGTCGGCCAGAATACAACACGCTATAATTTGAAGTGATCTAATAAAACTCTCGATAATTCAAAAACTCACTATCATGTAGAGTCATCATGTAGAGTCCTGTAGCAAACAGACTGGCGCTTACATGTTTTGTATTGTATTGTCTCTCTCTGCTTGTCACCCCTGTAACGTAGACCCTTTGATGACCATCGGAGTCGACTACGATGACTTTGACAGAAGCTAAAGTGTCATTAAACACATTACGCAACTTTTTCCTTCAAAATCATGTTGATGCGGTCGTTTCTCAAGCTTCATTTATTCTAGAAAAATTCATTGGCAAAGTTAGATTAAATGCCATAAAACAAAAAAAAAGATAAAGTGTTTTTCGTCAAAAAAACTAATTATGTACAGAATGTATTCTTTTATTAACTGTTTTAATACATAAATGTATTTATTCTTTTAGTGCAGGACTTTTAAATTTTGTATAATATATACTTTTTATAAAAATTCTTTAAAATAATTTTATACATATGTACAATTGTTGTTTTATTACACAGTTTCAACTTTAAATCTGTTAGAAAAAAATTTCACTTTTTGTATTTTGGGAGTATTTTCTACCCTCTTGGTAATTCAAACTCTTGATAATTTAAAGTTTTTCATTGGCCCCTTCAGCTTTGAATTATCGAGAGTCGACTGTATTTCTGGAAAAGGTTTCTGTTCTCTTTTATACAGGACCTCGATTTTTTTTCTCCAACAACTCTTACTTAGTACTAAAATATTCAGTTATTCTTAAACTACATGTGATCAATTTTGAAATCCTACAATCATTTTAACGAACGAAGAAAAATTTCGAATTTTGCCTCATACGCAGGACCTTTTGTAAAAGGATCACGTATTCCAAGGTACTTTGTAATTTGCATTTCATTAAAATAAAATTGAATTAAATTTATACATGCATTTGCCTCAGAAGAAGTGTACCGCAATTATTATAAAAATAAAGAGATAATCCTTATATATATATACTATCAGTTTTCCTTTGCATAATAGACCTGTAATTTGAATCCATTTCGAGGACACACACAAGGAGATTTAAAATTAACTATTATAATATTAATGCGATTTAAAGTTAACTATTATAATATAAATGTGATTTAAAATTAACGGTAAATGCATGGTGTATTTCTTAAATAAAAAGCTTGAAAATTAAAATTAGAAAAATCAGTACGAGTTTTTTTTTTACCTTTAGTTAATAGAGTAGTTAGAAGAATGAAGGTATTAGCATTGAAGTTTATTGTAACGTAAATATTTGCTTCGGAAAGTGTTAGAAAAGTTTTGCTATCTCCTGAAAACAGAAAACTTGAAATCCTTTTCAACATTAATTACAATTCAATAAAGATATTAGTGCCAGTTTATTGAAAAAACATTCAAATTACTATTTTCTTAAAAAATATATATTTATCTCTCTCTATCTATGTGTGTGTGTAAGTACGGGTGTATGATATTTTATGATATATATATATTTCCTTTATATATATATAGCCTGTAATTTCTGCATTGGGAAAAACATTGTAGATATAAACTAATATATTTATTTTTAGTGAATAAAATAAAGCTCCATCTATTTTTGTTAAAAAGAAATTCCGGAAATGAAAATACTTGTTGAACTTTCAACTCTTTATCTACCGAATTATGATTTACTGCAGTTTTTTTCATGCAATTTTCTTTTTTGGATCACTACATTGAAAATTAAGGGATATACAAAAACAAAATACTCAACTTTGGGAAATTTAATCCGTCAGAGCTAATTAATTAAAGATATTCCATTGTAAAATTAATTATATACACTGTTCACTTAAAATAAAGAGTCAAATCGTTTTCTAAGGTCCTCATTAACATACAAAAAAATAAGACACTAAAATTTTGACATTAACTATTTTTTCGGGGCAAAATGATAATCTTTGCAATCCATTGAAAACGCAATTTCTGCTATAAAACTATTCGCCTTCCCCGCTAAAATACTCACTATAGAACCCGTGCTGCCATATATCTTGGAAGAGTGGATTTCAAAGAATATTCCTGCCAAGTATTGTCAGAATATTCGCAAAATATTGGTAATTCTATGTTATTTTAAAAGTGAGTGGTACTTATAAGTACCATCGGTAGATAAAGGGTTAAATAATAATGAAAACTATAGACGGTCACACACAACAAAATGAACATGATAATCCAATAAAAATAAAATAAATTATTAGAAAACAATACAAAACTTTTAATACCAATTGATTGATAACGTTTCATAATAGATGTAATTTCTCAAACTAGGTTTTGTAGACTCTAAAGCAGGAAAAACCTGGTAGGAAAATGATAATTTAATCTAAATTTTCAGAATATCACAATCAACCAATCTTGAAAAACATTAATCATCACATAATTGAACCAATACAGTCGAAGATCTCGTAGAATTCTGATTTATTCAAAATATTTGGATTTTTTTCTCAGATGTTGACGGTTATCTCATTAGCATTGATCTATAGTAAAAACTCGTTTATATTCAGCAAAATCAAACGAAAAAAAAATTAGGTCACACACAGTACAAGAAAATTAAGAAATAATACGAATTCCTGATATAAGATATTACTTCATCTAATATTGACAGTGTGTAAAGGTCATATTATAAAAAGCTTCCATAGAACAAAATTAGAATGCTACAGGGCTAGTGCAGAAATATTCATTCGTTTTGAAAAGATACACATGAAAGATGTGTAAAAAGAACCACAAACTCGCCAGTTTTGTATTGCTTATTCCATCCCCGCATAGGCACATCCCAGTTTGAGACAAACAAAAAGATGAACTTCCGCTTCGCTGAATTGAGCGTATTGTTGAGAATGTTCCCCTGGCCTCTCAGATCACCTGATTTAACGCCATGTGACTTCATTCTAGGGTGGTACTTTAAGGACCTTGTTTATGTATCCCCACTATCGCAATTCTTAGTCGAACTTAAAGAAAGCACCTGTGCTGCAGTGCAAATTATTGGCTGGACTATACTACGAAATATTTGGAATGAGCTCAATCATCGGCCGGACGTATGTCGTGTCACCAAAGAGGCACTTGTTGAACTTTTGTAGAAGGTGTATAACCTTGGTGCGTTCGTGACTTTTTTCATAGACGAGAGTCTGATATTATGGAATAATCAGGTAATATAGCATACTGAGATTTTGGATATGTTTGCAGCTACTAATGCATGGCAAAATCTTGAATTACTGAAGATTCTCGTGATGCATTGCACTGAGAGTTGAGCACTTGTTGTTGCGATACCATTCGCTTCAAAACAAAGTGCATTTTGCGATTTTCAAAAATTTTTGCTGGTAAGTTTTCAAACATTTTAACCTACTACAACACATCACGTGGCTTTAAAATTAAAGTCAAGCATAATATACAATAAAAGAATTGTAGTTTGTAATACTGTGGTCGTTTTTTTAGATGACAATGTTTTGTCTTTCACTTTAAAGGTTCATTTACCAAGATGGCGAGTATTATGGAATACCAAATATTCCATAAAGACGCTGAATGTATCTTCTGCAACGGAAAATTCGCTTTAGATCAAGGAGGGAAAATTTGGATTTAATGCTTCAGCGTTTTTCTGTGAGCTCACCTTGACTGTACTGGAATGTCACTTTTGTTAATCGAAACAGAAATGATTTTCACGTATTCTTAAAAATATGGCTTTTATAGCTAAAAATAACTACGTTTTATGAAGTCTTAATTAGTTTTCCAATTATTTAAAGCCTCTATTCCATATTACCCTCCATATTTATTATTTTTTTAAAATTTTATAACAAAATAAACGTTATTACTTTTGACAAGTGATAATTATTTACTATTGTTTATAGCAGTGGTCTTCAAATTTTTTAGATTCACGGAGCCCTTAGCACTATAAGGTAGTTTTGGGAAAACCCATTCCACCCCAGAAAAATATATCTCAATAGAATATTTAAAATAGAACAAAATGTTATTGTTACTCTATGTAAAAACAATATTAAAAAGTCTTATATAAAGCAATTTTAATGCAATATTTATGTAATTTATTTTTCAATGACATTAATTTATGCTCCAGGGGTTTCACAACCCCATAGAGAATGTGAATCTATTTGGCATACACATTTGTAGTTTTATTTTTGATTTCTTATTTTTACTTATGGAACTCCTGGGTATACCTCATGGAACCCTAGAGCTCCGTGAAGCACGATTCGAAGACCACTGGTTTATAGTATATATCCATGATGATTTTCAAGACTTTTTTAATCAAAAATCAATAAAGTTATTTTTAGAATTGTATATATATAAATGGTATATTCCATAATACCCGCCTCTCGTAGCCACTCATGGACAAAAAAATTAGCGCACCAAGAAATATTTGCGAGATCGTAACGAAACTTCGCATGAAGGTACATGTCGGGGAGATATGCAAATGATTAGAAATGCAGCGTGATTGCGCATTACGTATAGCCGGTAGAGGGCATTTAATGTCGTTCTCCGTGGAGTATAAAACAGGAAACCAAAGCTTATTTGAGTGAGCTGAGTCGTTTATAAAGGGAGAGCTGAGGTAAACATACCATTACGCCGTTTTCGAAGACAATATGAGCTGCTGTCGCAATTTGAGAGGGGGGGATCATCGGCATGATGGAAGCTGGAGTAGCACGTCAATTCGGCCGCTCTGATTGTGTTGTGAGGAGGTGTTGGGGCCAGTGGACCCCAGATATGTCATTTACACGAAGACCAGGCTCAGGACGCACTCGACAGACCAGTCGTCGAGAAGACAGCTACATCATAAGAAATGCACGCGTACAGCCAACTGCTTCATCAGCCACTATTCAGGCACAGATAGCCCCTTCACTAGAGGCCCCTGTGTCTTCTCGAACCATACGATAGCACCTGGCTGAAGTACATTTGGGATCGCGGCGCCTATTACGTGTGCTGCCCTTGACGTCCACCCATCGACACCTCCGTTTGGAGTGGTGCCACGGACTAGGAAAATGGACTGCAGTGGAATGGAGCCAGGAGGTCTTTAGTGACGAATCCAGATTCAATCTCAGCAGTGATGACAACGTGTTCGTGTGTGGAGAATCCGTGGTGAACGCCTCAACCCTGCCTTTGTTTTACAGTGGCACACCGCTCCCACAGCTGTGTGATGGTATGGGGTGCCATTGCCTCCAATACACGGTCTCTCTCTCTCTCTCTCAACCCTAGTATTAACCCGTGGCACCATGACAGCCCAACGGTATGTCCGTGACATCCTGCAACCACATGTATTGCCACTCATGCAATGGCTCCCAGGAGCCATTTTTCAACACGACAATGCTCGGTCTCGCACAGCAAGGGTGTCACAAGACTGTCTCCGCACTGTTATTACCCTTTCTTGGCCTACCCAATCCCCAGATTTGTCTCCAATAGAGAATATCTGGGATCATTTGGGATGGCGAGTTGGGCATCCCAGGAGTTAGAACGAACTAGTGGTAAGGTTACAGCAAATATGGAACGAAATGTCTCACGACATCATACGGAACTTGTATGCCTCAATGCCCGATCGTATCGCATCGTGCATTCGTGCTAGATGGGGTTCAACAGGGTATTAAATCCTCCGTTCTTTTGCCTTTTCCTCTGAGATAAATGATCCTTTTTCCTTGATTTTCTAATCATCTACTTATGTCAAAGTAGTCATTACGTATGTAAAATTTCGTTTCATTTTGACGACTCCTTCTTGGTGCGCTAATTTTTTTTGTCCATGAGTGTATATCTTTTACGTTTGTGCGTGTAATACTTTTAAAAATATAGCCTTTTCAAAATGAATGAGTCATCTATGCTAACTCTGTATAATGGTCTCAGAATAACCACTGGGAACATTACTCCTCTGATAGCTCTGTTTAAAAATCCCATTAAATCATTGTGACCTTTCCGAAATATTCGTTCTCTTCTAAAATGATTATGTCGTTCAATCCTTTTGTAATGCCCCCTCCCTAATAACATCCAATGAAGCATCCAGAATGGTCCAAGTCCACCAAACCAAACAATTAAGCTCATTATGTACAAGAGGTGGGTTCAATCAAGGACGACACTAAGTCCCAATTAAAGCTTTGAGTGACAGCTCTGCTTTCTCAGAGGATTATGGCACATGGGGGCCGTAAAGGCTTGGGTCAAAATCCACCTTTTATGGGAATTATGTTTTGATTTTTACTTCCGTATTTACGTGCTAAAGCGGTGAATAAATCCCAATTACGGATTTTATCTGACGCATTTATTCCTGAATAATGAAGATGGTATTTTAGTTCTGATGAAAATATATTCAGAGAATTGCTTTTAATGATGTTATTCGAAAATGTTTATGATGGATCAAGGTAGTTGTTTTCTGGCTATAACGGGAAGTCTGACCTATCCGAAGGTGACCTATTGGATAAAGATTTTCTTTTGTTACAAAGCGATAAAAGTTTATCTTTGTATTCGACAGCTTGGGAAATAAAAGAAATGGAAGTAACAGTTTATAACGTTTCGTTCCACTGCAATTTTGTCTTCGAAACTTGTTGGATATTAAGGTCAATTTTCAGTACTTTTGTTTTTACAAAAATAAAAAATAGAGCGGAAAAAGAATGGAATGGTATAGATTTCGACTACGGTTTGATCAACCGATGAGATCGATAATGTTATTTAGTATATTACAGTGGTATGTTTAAGAAACTTACATTTCCTTTCCTTTTTGCATGACATTTATTTACTTATTTTTAATGTATCGAAATCATTAAACAGATTTCTGAAAGAAACGATCGTATGTTCATGCGTATTGTGCTCACCTGTGTATAACACACTCCTATACTTTCAAACTGCACTTTTTAATTTTTAGGTATATTCACCGTATAACACGCGTTAGTTTGTAACCCCGTGTTATCTTTTGAATCTCGGGATTACATTATCCAAGCCCCGGGATTAGGATTGAACTATTTATTAAAATTACTTACACATTAGCATAGTTGAAATTGCATAATAAAGCTGAAAATATATAATTAAAAATTGTGGTTTATTATTAATTGTATTGAAACAAATAAAGAAAACTTAATTTATGATAAAAAAACAAATAAAAACAGTACATAATAAAATTAAAAAAACATTTCTTCATTTCTTCTGTTTCTGAAAATAAGTTGGTAGAAAACACAGCTCGTCCAGTGTTTCATCGTTAAAATGACTTCTCATTTTTGCTAAAAATTGGCTTGCCGAAGAAAATGCTCGTTCGGATTTTATACTAAAGAGAGTTTTTTTTTCCAGGTATAGAAGTTTAAGTTGGCATTACTTTCCAAGATGGCGACCGATTTAACAGCTGTCAAGTGATTTATTCTCAGTTTGGTTTGGCAATTCATCAAAACGGTGATCAAGCAAGGCGTAGATTCGTCAAATGGGCCCAAAACGAGATTGCCTTTGTTCCCGATTTTCATAAGCGAATTTTGTTTAGCGATGAAGCGCACTTCTGGTTGAATGGCTACGTCAACAAACAAAACTGCCGCATTTGGAGTGAAGCTAATCCACAAGTGTATGTCAAAACACCGTTACATCCAGAAAAACTGACTGTTTGGTGCCCTTTATGGGCTGATGGAATCATTGGTCCGTACTTCTTCAAAAACGAGGAAGGCCACAACGTTACAGTCAATGGTGATCGGTATAGAGACATGATTACTAACTTTTTCATTCCTGAATTGAACAATCATGATGTCCAGGAGCAGTGGTTCCAACAAGACGGCGCAACATATCACACAGCTCGTGCCACAATCGATTTATTGAAAGACACGTTTGGTGACCGCCTAATTTCACGTTTTGGACCTGTGAATTGGCCTCCAAGATCTTGTGATTTAACACCGCTAGCTATTTTTTGTGGGGCTATGTAAAGTCATTGGTCTATGTGGATAAGCCACAAACGCTTGACCCTTTGGAAGACAACATTTGCCGTGTTATTGCCGATATACGGCCACAAATGTTGGAAAAAGTCATCGAAAATTGGACGTCCAGATTGGACTACATCCGAGCCAGCCGTGGCAGTCCTATGCCAGAAATCATATTTAAAATGTAATGCCACAAGATTATCTTTCGAATAAAAAAAAATTCATGTCAATCGAATAATACATCGTTGTTTTATTGCAATTTAAAGTTCTATACCTCTAAAAAAACACCCTTTAGTAGGTGTTATCGTCATTAAATAGGAGTATGTTCTTTTCAGGTAGTTACCACGTTTCCCTTCATTTTCAAAAAAGAGAGATTTTTTATTTATTTATTTTTGAATTTTCGATGACAGTGTCTCGAATCTAATAGACTGCATTGATGCATCTACCTCTTTGATCACTTCATCTAGTTCTTCTATTACACTTAATGGTTTTGTGTATAAATTGATCCAGTTATTGAATCAGAATGTGAATCAATTTCAGGCGTTACCTTGTTCGAAAGAGAAATGCCAGTTGCATGAGTCGTTAGTAATTCAATGGTATTTGAAATGTCTCAAGTGTTTCAGCAGGTTCACTATTAACTAAAATCTATTCTTGTGATATTGCTTATATTATTGTGTAAGTATTGCAGTGAGCCAATTAGATGTGTGCGACGTTCACCCAAACGAGAAATTAGACCTGCATATATTTATTTTTTTTACTCATAGCACTTAAAATTGCACAAGAAAATTCTTCGTACATAATGCATAAACAAAACATAAATTTTCATACAGCATAAATTTAAAGAATTAAATTCTATGAAAATTTTTATGAGAAAAAGTTTTAAAATATTATTTAGACAAAAATTAAACCCCGGGATTAGTTATTTCAGTCCTGACGTGCGCCCTTTTTGACGAAAAAGTCTGAAATCTACATGTGAAATTCTCTAATATTTTGAAGTCATTCATTCGACGTATTATACCTTGCTTTTGAACAACATTATACATCTAGAACTAAAACCCTAAAGAGCAAAGAAATAAGTATTAGAAAATGATTTACAAAATGAATCCAAATGCGGCATGCCAGTCTAGAAATACTGTGAGTGGATAATAAAAGCATGGAACGCAATTAAACCTGACTTAATCAAAATGTCATTTAAAATATGGCATATCTAATGATCTAGATCAGAAGTGTCTAACCCAAATGACCTTGCGGGCCACTTCGGAAAAACATTATAAACATTATCGCGGGACGCACATAAAAATATGTACCTTTATATCAGATTTGGAAACAAAAAACATTTATTGAAGTGAAAATTTAAAACAAAATGAATTATTATTATTGTTTTCATTATTTTTCATATATTCCAGACATAGATAATATAATAATGTTTATATAATATAATAATGAAATGATCAAATAATGTTTAAAATATTAGAGTTGCCATTTTCTTGAAAATTTCGGTGTTTCTTTTGAATTGATCTTTCGTTACTCATTGTTGAAATTTGATTGTGCTGTTACTCGCAAGCGATTAAGTATACATTGTCCTTTATCTTAACCATTCTGAATATTTTTTTAAACTTTAAAAAACATTTCTGACCGCCCTCTTGCTTTTTGTGCACTACAAACAGAAAAGGAGAAGGAGAAATGAAAGTCGCACATACAGAGAATCATGTACCATCCATAGAGTAATGGACACGCACAATGCAATTCGGAATTTATTAAAAAATTAATTTATTTTAGTAAAATCAAATGTAACTGTTTGATAAAATATAAATCTATTTTAATCTAAAGGACAATTTTATTATCAAAAAGGATTTATAATAAAACATGAACAGGTAACAGGCAAATACATTGTATATTTATATATATATATATATATATTTCCCCTCAAATAAATTTCAAAATAAAAAATTTTAAAAACCTGATATTTAAATTTTTTTAAAAAAAGAGCCGGTGGGCGGCAACTTATGTACTGGCGGGCCACGTGTTGGACACCCCTGATCTAGATGAAATGGAAAATGAACATTTATTTATGGATCAAAAAGAATTTGAACCATAAATAAATAATAATTTGAATAAAGAAGAAACAGATTTCGATGTGATTGAAGATAAATGAAGACGAGCATGACGAACTTTTAATTGTATCCAATAGTAGAAGTTCATATGGTATGACATTTGTTTATAATTAAACAGTATTTACATATATACAGCAATCTAATTTTTTTAATGCTCATCTTCTCTTTATAGTTAAACCTATCACTTTTATATGTGGTGTATAAATCACACCCGTAAATTTCGATCGTATTTTTTGTGTTAAAAGAGAGAGCGTTATATACACCGGAATATACGGTATATAAAAATATGAAGAAAAAAATTGTCTATTAAGTAATTCAATGCATAACACGTATATCTGACAAAAAAATTAAGTTTCTTAACTGTATTACTTTTATTTCTAAGTAAAAATATTAATTTTCTTCAATGCTTTAAAAAAAAGGATAATTTTTTAAGTGCATTATAAAACTTTAGAAAGCTTATACAATAAAGGCAGAGCATGAAAACATATAGCTTAAAATAATTGTCCAATAAAAATTGCTATAAAAGTTTGAAAAAAATTAACAATATTCTAATATTATGACACTCACGTGTTCCTTCAGATTATTTTGTTTCAAAACAAAACAAAAGATTTTTTAAAAAAAAAAGAGCCAAAATAATTCATTTCACTCCACTTACTAGATGTTTTATCAGATCTTTCCAAAGTGCACGAAAGGAAAGAAGTTTAGTGCTACGGAATCACACTTCGTAACCACAACATTTAGAAAATTCAGAGAAATCTTTTTCTGACGTGCAATGAAGTAATTGTCTTCAAAGAATTAACGTGTGGAACCAAAGCAAGTTATGCATAAAAAACATTACACAATGAACAATGAACTTTAGTAATTGAAACCCCGTACTTGCTTCAAAACTTCATAAACTGGTTATTAATAAAAATTTAAGAACAGAAAATGAGTTAATATATTTTACTGACCAATCGGGAATCCGACCTTAACTGACAACCATTACAAGAATTAATATATGAATAATTAATTTCAAAATGTAACAAATTCGTTCAAGAGACAAATTGTTTTTAATCGGTTGCATCCAATCTTAAGAGAATTGCTTGATAATTATTTTCTAGAGTAAAAATAACACTTAACAAATAATTTTCAAAATTAAAAATTTTTAATTTAATTATTTTTCCTTTAAAAACTTTTTCTTTGAAAATATAAAAATATTCTGAAATAAGTTTAAGTCTTTCGATAAGCCCAATCCTTTGCATTTTGATAGTTGTCTAATGTCCATTGTTTGTATAAAGAATTTTGTTTCCTTAAAATCTGTGTCCCCCCCTACATGGCCGAAAAAAAATTTTGAGTTCAAAATAATTTAAATATCTTGCTTATAAAAAATTAAAATTGTCTGTAATTTTTAATGTCGTTATGAATTTTATAAAAATACCTTTTACTTCGTTAAACACATTACTTAGTTAAATAAAAATTAAATAGCTTTAACGAGTAATATATATTTGAGTATTTCATAATAAATATTTTCAAGATAATTTTTATATAAATATTTATAATAATTTTAATAAACAATTGGGTTGTAATGGTAGGATTATCTTTAATTAAAAAAAACTTGTTCGCTCATTTTTGTCATAGAAAATACTTGAAATTAACTTCATTAAGCAGGAAAGTGAACTTTTTAAAAAATGTTTCTAAGAACAAAAATGATATCATGAATTGTATTTCAGAAAATTAATTTTAGCTATCCAAACTGTAGATTGCGCAAGTTCTTAAATATTTATTTTTACTAAATACAATTACTCAATAAATTCTATATTTAGTACAAATTGCATTCCTTGCAATAATTTTTCAGGGTTTCTCAGCCGGGGTTCACACAGTTTTTAAAGAGGACCACAAAATAAGAGCCTGTTTCAGGAATCCTAATTTTAACAAGGGTTTCATGTAAAATGGTATTGATGCATTAATTTAATAATAATGAAGTAAAACAATGTCATAGAATAGTCCAGAATCTCGTGGTTAAGATATATTCATTTTTTCAATTCCTAATATTAGTTCACACTCTCCACACACACACATATATATATAGCAGTAAATAAATTAAAAAGAAAACTTATAAATCCAAAAACATCTTAAGAACAAACTGAAAGAACCAAGAACATGGAACCATTACAAACCAAAAAAGAGAAATATAGCTAGAGTGGGAAAAACTATTATGGTTTCCAGAGCTGTCACTGGCTCAGGACAGTGAAACAGGGTTAAGCAGTGTTTTGCGAGATCTCAATATATAAATTTATATATATATAATCCAATATAAAAGAATTTTTTCAATATATAATCATATACATATACATACACATATATATATAAATTTACATATATATACATATACACAAATACATAAACAAAAATATAAAAATAGACATATAGTTATATACCTAAGATAACTAAAAGTAGGTAAGTATATATATAAAAGTATAATATATATACTATATATATACTATATATATATATATATACTATATATATATATATACTATATATATACTATATATATATACTATATATATACTATATATATACTATATATATACTATATATATATACTATATATTATTATTATTACTATTATATATTATATATTATTACTTATTATTTTTATATTTTCGTTTATATATTTGTGTATATGTATATATATGTATAAATTTATATATATGTGTGTATGTATATGTATATAATTTTATATTGAATTTTTTTATATTGGATAATATATATATATATATATATATATATATATATATATATATATATATATCTTGTTAAAATTTTCAATCGTTAATAAAATACTTTTTATTCATCCACTCAAGTTCAAATACATTTTTTTAAACTACTTGTAGTGGATGACACTTGATGTTAATACAGTTTTTTCAAATATTAATTCATTAATTAAATAAAAAAATGAATAAATAGTAGCAAACAAAAGTAATAGTCCAACAGCATATATAGAAAGGAAAATCGTTCGTTGTGTTCCTGTAGCGCAACGGATAGCGCCTATTGGTCGTAGGATCGAATCCCAACTGGGGTGGCCTAATTTCTGAGAATGTGATTTCTTTTTACTATACTATTTTTTTAGAATAATTAAGTTTAATGAATGAATAAATACTAACAAACAAACAAAAATAGTCCAACACTCTATATAGAAAGGCAAATGGAAAATTGCAAGGAAAGTCACTTTCTATTTTGTCATTTAATATTGTGATTCTGTCATATATATATACATAATTAAATAATTGTAACTATTTAATAAAAAGTAACTAAAATAAAAATTTTCCTTGTTGAACTAAGTAGGAATTAACTTTATTTTTTTTTTTACATTATTTTACAACTTTATTTTAAAAATCTATTTTTGTACACTTAAGGAGACATTCAATTGGCAAAAATCGGTGAAAAGATCAAATCTAATTTTTTTGGCCTAAATTATTTTTTTGTATACTTTCTATAACCTCACAAAATTTGAAAGCTCTAAACTTAAAAAACGCAGAATTGTGATAGCTTTTACATTCATTTATATTCACATCTCTGTGTGCGGCAAATCAAAACTTTAAACTTACTTATCTCAGAATGTTAAAATAACTAGTTTGTCTTCATTTAAAGTTCTATGGCTTTTTTTTTTATTGTGCCTAATGCTTTGATTTTTTTTACCTATTGCTAATAGTACATGTAACAAAAGTTGGTATGCATTTTTGAATCAAAGCAATAGTTATTTTTTTTTAAATAACTGAACTCAGAATGTATACATTTTTTAAGGAATTTTCAATAAACATTCATAAAAAGAAGTATTGTACGAATACTAACCATGATATCGCAAAACTCATATCAACTTTTGTTATACATAACTTGACGTACTTGTAAATCAAATTTCATGCTTGTACGTAAATTTTTGTAGGAGGAGTAGCATTTTAAAATCCACAAATTTTAGGGTTTTTTTCCTTAAAAAATTAAATGGCTAACTTTTAATGAATTTTTGAGCACAAAATTGGTTTTACATAGTATACACACATAGGAGACAACCAAATAAAGTTTGAAAATCCTTAAATTAAAAATTTATGCGTAAATCGTACCATGTCTCCTTACAGTAAACAAATAATTAACAAGATCCATTTTGATGGTAATTAAATGTTTCAGATTAATGTGTATTTTCTTATTCATTGGATTATACTTAAGTGAAATAACTAATATTCACAATTTCCTTTTTAACTAAATTGAATCCATCAAAATAAGTTGATTAATATAATTACTCTATTTGAATAATATTCAACAGAGCAACATACCATTACTTCAATCAAAAAACAGTTAATACTTCTTTTTTTGTGCTTGATTGAAAATGACTAATTAAATAATCTTTCTTAATGGTCCGCTTGAGAGGAAGTAATTTATGATTGAACAGATACGAAATCAGTAACAATGAAACTTTGTACTCAGCAGAAATAAAACATACGTAAGAAAAGGTAAGAAAGAAAATGTAAACATTCCACAAGTGGTATATGGCAATTTTTTAAAGAAATTAGAATGCAGTTGATGTGAGGATTCGAGGTTAATGATCTGTTGTTCGAAAATTATATCATTTTGATATGTGCTTAGGCTAATAGCCAAGGAAATTAACAAACAAAACAGTTCTGATCCGGCTGGTAATTCTTAAGATTGTTACCTGAGCAAATAACCTGTAATCAAGAAGACACCAAATTACGATAATGAACTTCATTACCACTTAAAGTCAAAGAACGCAATGAATGTCTCTTATCTCAAACTTTTTCGAAGTTATCTTTAACATGCCGAATATTCTCCAGCTGGATAAGCAGATGGTTAATATTTAATAAAAAAATTATGAAAACTTACAGGGTGTGCCATCCGGTTGTAAAAAATATACTGCCATCATTAGAATTTCAAAAACTTAACCTGGCATTCTGAGTATGAAGCTAGTGAATGTTTCGAACAATAAATAAACTTCGATCAAATAAAATTCACATCTGAGTGGGAAAAAAATGATGTTCGTTAAATAGTTCTTTCAATTCTACGATCTACGCTGTAGATACTGTCTGAATTTCGCATACAAGTCAACTTTAAAGAATTATGTTGTCTTTAGTAAGATATTAGCTGCCTTCCAAAACAATAGTCGTATCAGATATCTTTTCATACTTGACATGAGAAATTAATTGCAACCTTTCATAGAAAAGATTTGTTTATTTAGAATACTACTGTGTCATAGAGCGTTACTTTTTTGTACTCGTTCTGATCATTCAAGCAGGTGAAAGTCTTCAAACATGGGGAGAAAAAAGAACTTTGGAACAATTAAAAAACCTGCCACACCTCCAAGAGTTCGGCAGCTTTAAAGCGATTGCTGTGATAGATACTTTTATTGGGAACTTGTTAATTCTTCAAACAAAAGCGTTGGGTAGGGTTATTTTTCCCTTGGATATTCAAGGCCTGGATCAACTTGATGTCCAGCAAATTTGAAGCCTCAATGAACAGCAAACAAAGAGAGATTATTCGCTTAAAAAGCTTTTCAGTGTCCGCCGTTGTAGAAGCTTCAAATTGATGGTCTTTGTTCTTCGTTGGCCTGCCAAATCTGTGGCAATTTCACTCAGAAAAAAATAAAATGTGTGTCTTAGAATTAATCTTTTGTAATAGAGATTGAAGCACAAATTATTTATTGAAATACTAGTCTCATTTTTTTAGCTATTTGCACAGTATATATTTTCTTTCTTTCTTTCTTTTCTATTCGAAATAAGGCTTAGCCTCATTACTTTATAGGTACTAATCCTAAAATTATATATTTTTTGCACTATCTGGTAATAAATTACCTAAGAGATTATTATAATATTTTTCTGTACGGGGTATTAATTTTTCTTTAGATCTAAATAGAAATTTTATGTGCCTTTTTTCACTTTTTGAGATAATTAATTAAACTGTCAAGATTCGAACACCTGTTTTTTCTTGCAAAAATTACATTCAAGTATTTAACAAAGATTAGGTTTTCATAAGATATCACTTATTTTGTACAGAAATGTTCTTAAATTTTATTAAAATATGTCTTTTTAGCAAAAAAAAAACAAACAGTTAAGAAGTTTTTACCAAATTGATGTATATGAAGATGTATCCAAGCAGATATATGACGAAGAAAAATTAATCATAAAAATATTCTTTTTTGGTACATAATATTATATATTTCACATATATTTTTCAGTTTATAGTGCATATTTCACTTATATTTTTCAGCGTATAGTGTATATTTCACTTATATTTTTCAGTGTATATTTCAATTATATATATGTATATAGGTAGTTCCAATTTCATATATGTGTGTGTAGTTAGTTACAATTTTATTTATGTGTATTTGAAAACTTTTAAATATATAAAGTTTTTACCTTTGTGTTTTCAATTGCTCTCAAATGCGTCATTTTAAAATACAAATGAACCAAATCAAGTTAAAATACAGAGATTTTTAAAGCAAAATCCACTTTTAGCATGCTGGAGAATTCTCTTTTAATTCTCAATTCCATATCAAGACAATTTCAACGTAAACCTTTCTGATAATGCTACAAAACGTCCGAAAATCCATTTAAAATGTGCCGACACTTAATATAATCTCCTTACTTAAGAATAATTTCATAAAGGGGTTTCCTCACCTTTCATGCAAATGTATTCTCTGTCGTATTGTTTGATGAATCCCATGCAGACGGGTACATTAAAATGCTAAGCCCCTGAGTGCAATAACCAAATTATCACCTTAATTCCAAACAGCTCAGCCGAATAAACTCATTGCATTCATTCTGCGAAGTCAATAATTTCCACCTTGTTATCACTTCTCATTTACATTTGTATACGAAGCTCCGAGTAGAAAATTACAGTCACAACACCAACCGTTCATCAATCAATTGATCGCTTCACCCCTGGATATCAGGTGCTCCAAACCAGAGGCGGCCATTTAATTTGAGGATTGTGTGAGTGTGTGCCTTCCGTGCTAGACCAATATCAACAATATGTGCAAAGACATCGTGATAAAATCAATCGTTCATGGTCCTTGGTTATTTTCGGCTTAATAAGTATATACTAAGAGGTCGAAGGGGATCTAGAATGGCCTTTACATCATTTCTGCCCAATGATTGTCAAATTATTTCCTGTCCATGCACGACTGCGTGTGTCTTTTGTTACAATTGGAAAAGCAAAATTACCAAGTATATATTCTTAGTTCATTCCCCCCCTGCTTTGGTAAGAGCTGGAATGACATTGGCAGATGGTGTGCATATCATGCGTATCGGAGGCGTGGTTTGGAGGGGAAGATTTACGTCTTTTAAAACAATAGTCGGTCACAGGACTTGCACGGTGGCAGATTATTTATCATAAATTAACATAACTGCTAGTGAAGGAGTTGCATGCGTTCTATACAAGGAGAATTATTCTGAGGAAGCCGCCAAAAGATGGAAGTGTTCGATGGGTCATTTAATACGTTATTGATGTTCTGGGTTTTGAATTCAGGATTTCATGATAAGTGAATGATGTATTGAAGGATGATGTAGATGTTGAAGAATGTATTTTCTTGGGTGATTTAGATGAGCAGGTTGTTAACGCAAGATCTTTGCATGGTCCACAACTCAAGCAAATTATAGTATACATTTTTGTGAAATCATAAAAATCTGGAAATGATGATAACAAGAAAATTCAGAAGCATATTTGTGCAGAAACCGAAGAATTTTGTTCTGGGAAGTTAATGATGTGTAACAGACTGAAAACCATTGGGTAAAAGTAAGGACGGCTGACAATGATGCGCCCATAACGAATAAAAATAGTACATTTAAGAAGGAACTCTACATTCTGCACAATATCGTATTTTTTCAATTCCTACTATTAACTCACACTCTCTATATATTTGTTTGTTTGTTTATTTATCTTGGGGGAATTTTCAATCGTTAATAAAATACATTTTAAAGCGGTCAATTGAGCTGGAATTTTATGTACATGATCATTTCGGATGACAGTACAATAATTTTTAATTATAATTAATAAAAATTAATTGATTAAAATTAATTATTTAAAGAATTACAAATACAGCCATGTTGGCAATTTAGCGACCCATTTGGTGACTTGTGTCAAAACTTGAAAAAGTTTCCTTACGTTTTAAAGCATTCAGTTGAACTGAAATTTTATATACGCGATTGTTTTGGATGACAATACGATACTTTAATGGTAATTAATAAAAATTAATTGCACTTAATGTTGTGATTATGTCATATGTATATACATATTTATATTAATTGTAACTATTTAATGAAAAGTAACTAAAATAAAATTTTTCTTTGTTGATCTAACTAGGAATTTACTTAAAAAAAAATTTTTTTATATTACTTGTTTTCCTATTTTCATTTTATTCCACATGTTTTTTTAATCACTTCAAAATTTCTGTGACTAAGTTAGTGTTAATATATTTTTTCGGGATGAATGTTTATTAATATCGTAGGCAACAACACAAAGGCTTTTAGTGGCGGACTATGCAACTTTGAACTATGGTCAAGCGCTGAAGATAACAACTGAGCTGTCCCCCCTCACCAAACTACCAAACGGCGTCAACGGGAGGATCAACCCCTCTGCATGGCGGGTCTTCAGTGGCCCTAAAACTCGAACTCATAATATGCTGGCCACGAGATTGCGACCATGATCACTAGGCTACCACGGGGGGAGAGAGACTAAGATTTTTGCAAACTGTATTAATTGAATAACTAGACAGAAATGAGAGAAAAACTTACATCTTAACCTAGATAAATGCTTTCATTTCTACCTCCTAATTTATAATTAATTTTAAAGGAATAGTCTTTTGAAAAGTAATGCCAAAGGGCTGGAATACCACTTTGAAAGAATTTTCAAGAACAAGCAATTTATTCCTTTTTTTAAGTCTTAGATCAATAAATTGGAAAGTGAAAAAAGGTTCTAGAAATTTCATATGTTGCCATTTAAAATAATCTGCAACTACACCGAACGTTGAACTAATAACATAAACAAAAGGGCACAATAATTATCCTGAATGGGAATTCCTTTTCAGAAGACGGAAATTTATGAACTCGCAGATAGGCAGTTCAAATAAAATGCTTTAAAAAAATAGATGCAACCAGTAGTTTACACAGACTTTTCTTATAAAGAGGGGGATACATTCTAAAAACAAGTAATCGAATGTCCCGAGGTGTAATCTCTGTGATGAAAACTAAAAATTAATTTGATCTGCGAGCGGGTTTGAATCCCCAATACTAGCCCTAGTGAACAAACACAACATTGATTTTTAAACCTAACAAAATGTTGATGATTAAACCTACGAAGTCTTTCTTGAATTGGAAAATCCTTCATTCTAAATTTCCTTTGAATCCATATTCAAGTGAAGGTGGCATAGAAACTTAAAATATTCTCATTATACATATTTGAATAACCTGAATTTTAGAAATAGATGTATGTCACAGAAATATATAGAGGTGTTGCATAATTTATCGAACTAACGAATATGTGTTTAAAATAATGCATGCTTCTCAAATAAAGAAATCAAGTTAGATCAGCGAAATAGTGCGGAAAATATTAACAGGCTGAAAACCCCATAAATTTTGCAATCAGATATATTTTATTCAATTCCCATATACACTACAACATTCTTATGAATCATCAACATAAAACAAGAAACCAGCTTATACAAGTTCCTTTCCTTCTTTTGACTTTTAATCCGAAAGGAAACGTGACAAAGCGACTTTTGTGATAGGTAAATGGCCACAACAGTTTAAACACGATGGCAGCTACTAAAATTCCGAAACATTCCACTAAACAAACCCCTGCACTGTATCGATCAATTAGTAATCGTCAAGCACCATCACAACGCCCTCCGTAATAACAACTTATAACCATCTTAATATTCGAAAGCTAGGTCCCTAATCCACTTGCAATCAAGTTCTTCAATCCGATGAAGAGCCTAGACTATGTGATTAACAAGTAACGCTCCGGCTGGCCGGATCCAAGATCGATCCGGGAGATTTTCCTCCTCCGAATAAGGGATTTGGAGCGTTAATTGTCTAACTTGACCTTCCCACACAAGGGTCTTAGCAACTCCAAAGCGGATACGAATAGACGTCCGGGCAGACTGCTTCAGGTCTGGTTGCCGGATATATGAGTGTCTGATTGGAGGCTAATGTGCCCGGAACCTTGCTGTAATTCGATCGACAATGAAATGAAACAATTGGATAACAGTTGTCTTGTAGCAGACAATAAAGAGATAATATTTCCAATGCAATGTTGGCATTAATAATTTGGAAGTGCAGTTTGACAATTCAGTGTTTAAATGGGTGTATGAGAAGTGTAATGGCAATGGTAAGGTTTATGAGGATTATGTATCCGTTACGAAATGGCGTGGAAATACCAGCTATCCTAACAATTGATGGTAAATACATAACAGAAGAGGAGATTTAAATGAAACGTAGTTTTAATGAAATAATATCGTGTTTCTCAAATTGTGGGGCACACCCCCTAGAGGGTCATGATAACTGTACAAGGGGGCGCGAGCATATTGAAAAGTCGAAAGCAAAAGATTATTTAAGAAAATTAGTTTATGAAAAGTAAACAAACACAAAATACATTCTGGCATAAAATAAAGAGTAAAATACCCATTTACACTGATGTAATACACTTATAAATGTATCAGTACTGAGCAATGTATTAATTTAACAATACTAATTTAAGAACAAGTTTAAAAATTACCATTGACTCTATGGGCTTTTTATATAAAAAATGATATCCAAAAATTAATCTTTATTCTGATAATTTGTACCGTTTGCATTTAATCCCAAAACTGGCGGTTAAAAGTTACGTAAGTCGCTCCTCAATACCACCGTTTTTGACGTAAGCGCACGTATGTGATGTATGGGGGGAGTTTTTGACATAAGCGCACGTATGTGATGTATGGGGGAAGTAATAAATATGTAAATCCTTCTCACTCTTTCAAGGTTCTCTTATTGCATTCCAAAACCTTCCTAATAATTTTATGGATAGCAGTGCACAGAAAAGGTCGTACTTCGGAAAGACGTATATATACGTCTGGGGCAATTATCGTTTTGGTTAGCGAGGCGTTTATACACGTCGGTTGCACATAAGAGGTCAAAGTCCCGTTGTAGCTTTAACATCATTGAATTCAATACTTTATTTTTTTGTGTAGGACCGGGGGGAGGGAGGAGGCGTGATCAAAATTACGACTGAATTTTGGGTTACTAATACTCAGAGTTTGAGAAGCACTGAATTAATAGCAAATCGAAATGAGGTACGCAACATTATTTTGATCTTACATACTTTCTCATTGTGAAATAAAGTTTCTGAATGTTAAATTAATTTGTTCTAAAGGCCTTCATTTAAATGAAAATAAGTGAAATAATAAATGACTGTTGAGACAATGAAATTGCTATCTTATTTTTATTCTGAAATACGTGAATCAATAAATTGACGAAGAATAATTTTTCAGTATTAAACAATGTGAACCGTTAGATAAATTATGTACGCGTACGTATAAATAATGCATGTCGTGTAATTAAGTTATTTTTTTTCTAATTGCATATTTATTTCGGAAGTTAATAAGTAGCTGTATGTGTTGTGTTCAGAATATATTGGATTAAAACATGCAAATTTCTATTGTATAATTTATATATAAACAAAATATATAAATTATTTGATTTCTAAATTTACAATCGATCAAATTACTGACTTTATTACTGCTTACATTGTTCTTTATGTAAAAAAAAGTCAGATACTCTAAACAAACATACAGTCTTCTAAACTAAATACATTGTAAAACAATGTATTTTTATCCGATTTTCTTGAGTTCCTCCTTTATTCTGCAAACTAGAAATAATTTTATTAAAAAATATACTCATCTGAGAAGTAGTTTCATATTTGAAGTTTTCATTATTAACATGTTTATGTACATATATATGTATATATATATATTAAAATTAAAATCTCTAAATAAGAGAAATGCATAGAATAATTTGTTTTGTGTGTGGTGTAATAATAACTAATTGTTTAAAGTCAAGTTCTCCACATTGCATATTAAAACATTTCTGAATCTCATTTTCTTTCAAAAAGACAATGTAAAAACAGCTCTAGTGAATATTTTTTTATTCATACGCATTAATACTTAAAAGTTGTTTTTTAAAAATAAATAAACAAATAATTTTCTTGAAAACCTAATCTAAATAATAAAAAAATGTACTCAAATTTTTAAAATAATTGTATAATTCCATATTATTATGTATTTTAGTCAAATTATCATTCTCATCATGTGTTTTTTTTAATTTTAGGATATTTAAATGTTTTAAAAATGTATAGCAGCTGAAAATAGTTTAAAACATTCTTTCTTTTTCTTATTAGAAATTAATTTTTGGTATTAGAATTTAAGTATACGCATGGGCATAACTAGTAGCATATAATACAAGGAAACATTGAAACTTTTATTTACTATTAATAATCCAACAACATTAATATGTGCTACTAAAACGTAAAATGTTATAATTAGCATTACATTTTTTGTTGCATACATACATACACACATTCTACACACACATATATAAAGTACATACACACACTTATATGTGTATATAATTACAGAGGCTAGAAATTTTATTTTTATTCATTTATTTCAGGGGTGGCCAATCTTTTTGGAAAAAGTGCCACTATTTGGAAAAAAAAAGTAATTATGCATGCCACTTCCGGCAAGCAAATATGGAAAATTTAAAAAATATTACTTATAAGCTTATTATGGGATTTTTACGCAAATAGCACATTTTTCAAACAAGTCGAAATTTAGTGTCGAACTTTAAAAATAATATAATAAATAAGACGCAAATACAGACTTAGGTTTTTATTTTAATATTTTTACAATTTCAATCAATTAGGTCAGGTATAAAATAAAAATAAGTAACTTTAGTAATTTAATTCAAAATAATTATTAAACGATCGATATTTACTTAACGTGGCTTTTGAATCACTACCTTTTTGTACCAAGTGATCTACATAAGGATTAGATCTTACAAATGCTAACAAAGGTTATTATAGGTTCACATTAGCTAGTTTTTGTGTGTTGTGAATGATATTTATTTTATTACGTTCATTGCAGAAAAAATTTATTCGCAAGTATATTTTGATCTAGATTTTGAGGGTTTTTTATCTGAGACAACCACACTACAATAAAACTGTAAAATTGATTATTTATTATCTTTTCAAAAAATTTTCAGTTTTCAGTCTTTCCGTGCCACTGATACAACTCCATCGCATCACAAGATGGCAAGCGTGCTGTGGGTTGCCCGACCCTGATTTATTTATTTTGACAACTATACTCTAGAGAAGTCACCTTTTGCCTACCTAAGCAAAAAAGCACATTAAAATAAAATAAAAATAATAAATCATTTTTCGTTCCTTCATCAAATTTTAAATTTTGAAAATAAATGAAATTTAGCTATTATATTTGTCAATTTGTTATTATTTTAACTTACAACGCCGCAACACTGTTGTGCTAAATGTGATGGTAGAATATGATGAACAAAAATATTGAAACATAAAAATTCAAAATATTTATTGTTCTTGCAAAATAAAACTCGAGCCCTTAACCCCTTTTTTAAGAGAGAACAAGAAATATTTCGCAATTTTAAATTTTATTTGACCTTAGTATCTCATCTTTAATAAGCAAAATTTAATAATCATACTTTACATTTCAAGTGTTTTATCACTAAATGTGGTTATATTATTAAGGTATCCGACTACGTTCGGAACCGTGATTTTAAAAAAGCGCATAAATAGATAATTTTCATGATATTTAGTGTCACTTAAATTAGAATACATGCATAAAATTGCTTTAAGGACATTTTGACAAAAAAAATTATTTAAATACAATATTTCGGCAAAAAAAATTAACATAGAATAACCTTTTTTTTTTTTCAAAATGTTCTCCTTTTGTGCAAAATGCTTCTATTATAAGAATATTTAGCCTGTATATATCTCAGACCTCTGTACAGAGGCTCAACTGTGATTTTTAAAAAATTTACATTATTTTCAGAGTTGCAACCCATTGAAATAATTATCGGCGTTTTTTTCTTAAAATTTCTCCCCTCTGTTGTCGTAAGACATGGATAAACCGTCTTCTAAGTTATATCTTTCAAAAGTTCTAGTTGAGCCTATGTACAGAGGTCTGAGCTATATACAGGCAAAATATTGTTAAAATAGAAGCATTTTTCACAAAAGGAGAATATTTTGAAAATGGGTCATTCTATGTTCAATTTTTGTGAAAATATTGTACTTAAATAATTTTTTATTGTAATAATATTCTTAAAACAGTTTTAAATACATTTTCTAATCTAAGTGACACTAAATATCATAAATATTATCCATTTACACGCTTTTGCAAAATCACGGTTCCGAACGCAGTCGGGTACCTTAAGCATTATTTATAAAATTACCCTATATTTATTTTTTTTAAATAATGCAGTATACAGACAGATTTTTTTTAAAAAATTCATGTTTTGATTTTGATAAAAGAGTCGTCCTAGCTCTGCTTCATCAGCACACATTTCCAAAATGCTTCTGTTTTAAGTTTGACACAGAATTCCACCATTTGGGTAGAATGTAGAAAATTTGGCAATCTGAATCCGAATCATTTAAAGTCAGTGTCTTTACTATAAAGTCAAATAAAATTTTGATATATTGCTAAATTTTTAAATACGTTTTTTCGATTTTTTGTATGAATACGTTTTAATTTATTTTCTCCTTCCTCATACCCCAAATTGCAAACTTAAAAAATTGGTCCAAAGTCCAAAAGTCTTAGTGCCACTGGCGAGTAGAGAGGAACGATGATCATTAAATCCGTGGATCTCAAAGTTCTCCTATTTATGTGGAACTTTGGAGAGAAGGTGCCTGCTCAATATCACTCATACTTAGTCCCACCTAAAAAAAACACGTCACGATATTAGTAAGTCAGAAAATTGACAAAAGTTCAAAATTTCTCTAATTTTTAAAACTTTAAGTACGAGATATACTATTGAACTATATATACATGTATATATTTTTTTTTTGAATTGTTTCCCCTCTTTTTATTTTATCTAAGAGAAAACAACTTTTCTAGCGATCGAAAAAGAAAAAAAAATCTGACTCACCCTTATAAAAATAAATATACTATCTGTGCGTGTCTTATCAACGTGTATAGTGTCAAAAACCTCTAGGGGAAAAAAAGAAGATACGCTCAGAAATCCTAATTACACATAAACATTTTTTCTCACTCTCTCAGCTGTAACGTTCCTGTTTTTGTTTTGAGAAAATGTGATTGAAAATGTCCCAACAGTGTGATTTATAGGAATCCGTGGCTTGACGAATGATACGGAATCTTGAATTTGGGTAAACACAAAAAGCGGCAAACTCTTTTTGGAATGGTAGAAGTGTCGTTCCAAAGCTCTGGAATCAGTTCCAAAAAATAGGGAATGTTAAATGACAAACAAAGAAAGGTCATTGGTCGGCTATTACAACAATTAATGACCTGCATCTCCTGTCAACAGCTCGTGGATACAAAACAAATTATGCTTCTCAGCTGCAAAAACAATTGCTTCTGACTAAGACATAGGGTATCAAGCAAAACAGTCCGAAATAAGATTCATCAGGGTGGTCTGTATGCAAGTATAGGATAATGATGTGTATTATGTTGATGTGAAATACCCGTGCGACCCGAAGAAGGTGGGCTGCAGAACATAGATCTAGAATACAACCTGATTGGAGTCAGGTGCGGTTAAATTAAGAAGCCAAGACGCTCAACGTGTTCTGGTTTGGTGGGAAAGGAAAACAGGAAACTGACTGGACCCTTACATTTGTTAATGAAAAATCACAGTGCATGCAAAGAGGGTTGATGGTATTGGCTGGAAAAAGCATAGAGATGTAAGAATCAATAGGAACGCCAACTAGACGGCCCAAAGGTTTGCGCATGGATTTCTTTAGGCATGGGCCAACTGGGCCTCGTTTCGCTCTCGACTTTGTCTTAGTAAGATAATGAGCCGGATAATTTTAATGGTCCAATATTATTCTCAAACATATTCTCTGAAAAACAGGGAATTTCAAACTGCATGTCATCTGGCAAATGGGGTAATACTGCATTACTATGTGATGACTGCTGTCCATGTCTAGGCCTAGGCCTAATACCATAAACAATCATTCAATTCTTGTGGCCGTCAGTCAAGCCAGTTTGTGCCTAGGTTTTTGAGTATGTGAGTCGTGCACATTTATTTGTATAAAATAACCATTTCAACGAGTATATGACAATGTATGCTATATACTGTCTAAATTTAAAGATCTCAGGTAGGGCCTACTTTTGCATAAGGGCCTTAAAAGTCTTAAAATTTTTCTAGGCTCAAGGCCTCAAAGAGTCTTAAAGAGCCTCAAAGAGTCTTGCGTCCCTGGGTTTGCGGATGAATTACTGAGACCTGATGTCTTACCCTATACTGCAGCCATTCGCTATCCCTTTCTTTTGAAGCAAGATATTTCCAGACTTTATACAGTTCGACTTGAGGAAAAATTGAACCTTTGCATAGAAACAATACAGTGTATAGAGAGATCAGCATACTCTCGTGACCCAATTCTTATCGGGCATGTTTAGGCATGCCTTGAGTATGTTTACACTTGGATGACAAATTGCAGAAGCTCAATGCCTGCTCAATAATCGAGAAGATCTTATTTCTTGAAAAGAGAAACAATATTCCTCAAATTCTTAGTAAGTCAGTCTTGGTTGGTTGATCAGACCACACGCCTTAATAAACATCCTGCACCTTCTTCAAGCAGTTTTTTTTCATCTACGTGTAACCAAATTGTTGTCCTGAAGCATCCTTTTATGTTTTTCTTCATCAATTCGAAAAATTGAAATTTCAAAGAAATTTTTTCCTGTGTAGGTTTTTACTTTTTGTAACTCATTTTAATTCATGCATACCTTCTATTTTATACCCAAGCGTTGCTGTTTCATATACCTTTCTTCTCTATTTTGTTTACTCTCCTGATCTTTTTAGCAGTACACAGACACACATATATACATAAATCTCGTTCGTGAACGAATAAAATCTCATAACCTCATAACAAGTATTAACCATTTTATTATTATCCCCATTCTATTTCTTCCCAGACCATCGTTATTCTATTCTACTTTTTTACCTAATAAACGATTTAAGAGTGTCATAAACTGTCTAGCATTGCCATATCATTATCGAAAAAATCTTCCTATTAGATAGAATGTTTATCGTTCAGGTAATATTGTAACGATTTTCCTTGCCCATAATCTATAAGATGTTTTCCAGAGTAGGGTTTTTCTTATTCCTCTTATATGTATAAATATTTCTTGAATCATTGGTTAAACCTTGAATTAGAAACTACACCTGCTTTATTACATTGTAATAAAAGGAATGACAGAGCTGAATATCTTGAGTCTTTTCTCCAGTATGAAATTCCAGAAACTTTTAATTAAACTTCGAATGAAATAACGATTACTCGTGGTTTATGTATAAAAATCAGTAAGTGTCACTACTCCAGATATTTATTGAGTACTTATTTATTATCGCAACAATGCCAACGTCCAAAATAACTTGCCAAGTTTATAACTCCGATTTCGCATGAGTCGTACGTGCTGAATTAGCAACCATATGTTTCGTTTCATGTAATGTCGCCAATAGGCTCCAATAATACTTAAGTACCGTTTATTGCTCCACCTAGAAGCCTACTGTACCCATCTCAGTGCATGAGCAGATGTTCCAGTCACGTGGTCAGTATGACGCGAAACCTTCAATATATAAAAATATTGAGATCTATAAATGAAGGTATATGACTTGCGTGCCCGCTTCATGGTTGAGGGAATCAATATAATTTCCCATCCCAGCTGGAGTCGATAGATTTTCTGGATGCGGAAATCGTAGGCACGCATGTCATATGATTATGTGGCACGTAAGAAATCCCCTGAGTACTTATTTGGCTCTGGAACTCTCAGCAAAATTAAATTACGGCAACGTTTATCAACCGTCGAGAGCTTGAGTTAAAGATTAATTCAAGCGTCTAAATTTGGTAACGAGATCGCCACTTGATGGTGCGATCATAAAATGGCTCTCATGTTTGGGAACTTGCAGTGTCAGCAAAAGCTAGCTCGCTAAAATGCAGTTCAATCGCAAAGAAAAAAATGTTTCTTGTGTCTTACGTGAATGTACTGAAAAATTTAATCTTAACTTTTTATAATCACCTTTTTCAACTTTTCTTTGATTCTTTTACTCGCAATATTATTCAAATATCTCAAAATTTTTAGAACATGTTACAAATTTTCAAAATATGATTACAGGTTCAAAGAACAATGCTCAATTAAGCAATATCTAGTTTTCTAAAATAACTTAAAAGAAGGAATGGAGGAATTTAATTATCAGCTATATATATATTTATATATTTAGAATTGTTGCCTCGATGCACCCTTTTACGAATTTACATGATCCGTAATAAGGAAATATGAAATATATTTCTTGCCAAGCCCTGACATTTTTTAAAAAAAGCTGTTTTCCATAAAAGATGATTTGCAATATTTATACTTTCTTTGCATTACAATAATTAAAACCTCAGATAAAAAATTTTCGCTTACAAAAGTTACTTGTGCTGAAACCAAGAATTTTATTTAAAAAAATATTATAAGGCATCTGTTAAGAAATAAACTTGTTTAACTTTGAAGTCAGTGAACTGTTCAGTGCATATAAGCATTAAAAAATAATTCAGTTTATGCTGGATATTTATAGATGAAATATGATTTCTTCTATTGAAACATGATGGCTTCTTATTCTGAGATGTTGTAATTTTGGAACAAACCCAGCGTTTTTTGTACCCCATGTAAACTTTTTCCAGAAATATTCTGTTACATGATGAGCAAATGAAATGAAGGTCAAAAATAAATGTCCTCTTTACCATTTGCACTTTTTTTCTGAATAATAATAAAAAAAGAATGGAAAGCAACGACATATAGAACAGGAAACATTTGAACATTGTAAAAAAAGATAGACATGAGACATAAAATAGTGTGTTTCCATGACAACATGATGGATGCAAGAAATAGTTTTTACACATCCTTCTTCTGTAAAATATTTTTTTCTGAATTAACTATAATACCGCTTATTAATCAAATCATATAATCTTGTCTGGGATTAGAATTTTTGTATTTACTGTTTTCCAATTTGGATGCTGAGTTATCTAAATGTAATACATAAAAATTAATTTTAATTCAAATTTGTGACTGTGACTATTATTTTTCTTTTAAGTGAACGCCTTAAAATTAAAAATGTTGCATGAAGATAAGAATTTTTTTACTTTTCCTTAAAGAGTTTCCTGAAATACAGTATCATTTTATATCTATTTGATCAGTAGGGTGGATCGAAAATCCTCATCTTTTTCCGAATTTCAAAACCTACCCATGAGAAAAAGAAGTTCCCGTGTACATAGATGAAAGACAAAATAAAATTAAAAAATTAATTTTATGATAAGTACTGCCCCAAGGGGAATAAAATTTAGGTATTTAAGGTATTAGGTTTAAAAGTCAAAGCTATATTTGTTAAAGTGAAACAGACATTTTACAGTACTTTTCAACATTTATTGCGATGAGAGAACACTTATTGAATAATTACAAGAAAAAACATCAGAGAGAGGTACATTTAGCAGCCTTTTTCAGTTCCTACTCTCTCTATTAGCGCACTCTCTCCGTATATATATATATATATATCTTGTTCAAATTTTCAATCGTTAATAAAATACTTTCTATATTCATCCATTCAAGTTCAAAAACATTTTTTAAAATTGTAGTGGATTACACACATGATGCTAATGCAGTTTTTCCAAATATTAATTCATTACTTAAATTAAAAAATAAATAGCAACAAAAAAAAGTATTCCAACCGCATATATATAAAAGGGAAAATCGTTCGTTGTTTCCCTTTGACGCAATGGTTAGCGCGATGGACTTCTAATCCAAAGGTAGTGGGTTCGAATCCTACCTGGGATGGTCTAATTTCTGAGAAAGGGATTTCTCTTTTATTATACTATTTTATTAGAATAATTAAATTTAATGAATGAATAAATAGTAACAAAAACAAACAAAAACAGTTCAGCACTCTATATAGAAAGGAAAATTGAAAATTGCTTTCTATTTTGTCACTTATAATATTATCATTCTGTCATATGTAGGTACATATTTATATTATATGGAACTATTTAATAAAAAGTGACCAAAATAAAATGTTTCTTTATTGACCTAAGTAGGAATTGACGTAAACATTTTTTTTAATACTACTTGTTCTCCATATAACCACGATACACCCTATTGATCATGCTGTTGATTGTTCAATAAGTTTCACGTCATCTTTACACAGATAATATTTACATATTATTTAAATCATTAAATAAATAACGCAATTTATATTATGGCACATATTAATCGAAGACCAATAAGATAACACTAGGATTTATCTATTCCTACACCTAACATTATCAATGTTAAATGTCACATCAATATCAATTATATTAAAATATCAAATCAATACTTTCCAATGTGCCATTTCCATTCTCAAACCCTAATTATTACCAAACCGTGAAAAACTTAATCTCTTCCTCAAAATTTACTTCTCTCCAAACCAACACGAAAAGAATCGACACACACCATCCTCAACAGACCCAATCCAATATTTCCATCAAATCCATCCTCACCTTCCCCCGGCTTTACGCCGTAAAAGCCAAGGATTCCCACCTCATAACTCACTTCATTCGGCACCGTAATTACGAAAGGGTTTACAGGCGAATGCTTTCGGTATTTAAGTCCACCCCCCGTCCCTCTCTCTGGAATGGGTTGTTTAGTGAAAGCTTTCGGGAGCTTCGCACAATTAGCGCACGATCCGCACCAACCCTATGAAATCGAATTACCCGGCGGTGGTTGTTTTCTTTAATTATGAAACCGATTTTCCCATGGATCAGGCAGTTCTGCCGGAGAAGATTCCGGGACTTAAAGCTTGTTTGGGCCCGAAGATTCCGAATAAGACTTCGTTCCGGATGGGATGCAGTCAATTGGCTTTGTTCTGTTTTGGGATCGAATGATTGGCGACGACTGAAGGATTGCTGGAGGAATTGGAAGGGAAATTTCCCGCTGAATTCAGCTTGGGGATGGTTAGAGGGGAATTAGAATAAATTTTATATGTAAAGGGTTAATATATATATATATGAGTTATAGTTAGTTGATTTGTAGGGAGGTCGTTTTAGTGTTGCAGACTGGTACCAGACCTAGCAATTTTGAACAAATCCGGGGTCGATAGTACAGTCGAACCTCTATATAACGAACCTCTATATTGCGAATTTTTCTATGTCGCGAACTTTTTTCTGGAACCTTTAACATTTCACGATTTTCTTCGTAAAATAACCTCTCTATGATGATGAGTATTTTCTATGCAACGAATTTTCTCTTTTGTGATTCCATTTTTTTTCTCTCTATTTTTAAAGTAATTCAGAACATTTCAAGTAATTCTCTCTATAACACATTTTATGGTGGTCATAAATCTTGAACAAGTTTTATTAGATCCTAACTCGCCGAGAGTAATAGAGTTGTGGATGTTTCATCCAAAAAGTGCAACTTTTAACCTCCATTGTCCAGTTCACTAGAAACATCTTCAATATACCCTTTCATACTCAATGGAGTTGTCCCCGTGTACCAGTTATAAAATAATGTTTGTTAATATTACTTGTATGTTTTAACTTAGAAAATGTCCTTCAAATTCATTAATTTTAATATAAAATTATTTTCTTAATACTTAAAATATATAGTATATTCTTTGACATTCTTTTTTCTTGTCTTCCTTGCAGTTTTTATTTCTTTATTTTTGATGGGTAAGATATATAAAATAAACATATATTAATTTTAAAATAGGTGTGAATAATTACTTTTTATAATATATAGTGTTTATGAATTTAAAATTTGTTTTTTTTTTGTGTGTGGTTTATAAGTATTAAGAGATGAACCTCCATATAACGAACTTTTTTTTCAGGATTTAGTGACTTCGTTATATAGAGGTTCGACTGTTTTTGAGTTGGTAATAATCCCAATTTCGTCACTTTATTACATAAGAATATGAAGTCCAGTTCTTTGTAACATCCAATCTCCATTTTTCATTACATAGACTCTATAATAAAATAAGGACATGGACTAAATTCTAGGAGGGGCGAGTAATGGAATTTTTACGTTGTATAAGTAATATTCACACAAACTTCTAAAAAAAATGATAATTAAGAATGAATGGACTTTCGATATTGTTTCAGAGAAGAAATGCTTATATATTCAATTCCTACAATATTTTCAATTCCTATT
Source organism: Trichonephila clavipes (assembly GCA_019973935.1). NCBI lineage: Eukaryota > Metazoa > Arthropoda > Arachnida > Araneae > Nephilidae > Trichonephila > Trichonephila clavipes. The sequence goes on from BMAU01018837.1 coordinate 1,393,480, forward strand.
ATTAGATTACACTCTCCTGATATATATATATATATATATATATATATATATATATATATATATAAAGAGTGTTTTTTTCAGGTATAGAAGTTTAAGTTGGCATTACTTTCCAAGATGGCGACCGATTTAACAGCTGTCAAGTGATTTATTCTCAGTTTGGTTTGGCAATTCATCAAAACGATCATCAAGCAAGGCGTAGATTCGTCGAATGGGCCCAAAACGAGATGGCCGTTGTTCCCGATTTTCATAAGCGAATTTTGTTTAGCGATGAAGCGCACTTCTGGTTGAATGGCTACGTCAACAAACAAAACTGCCGCATTTGGAGTGAAGCTAATCCACAAGTGTATGTCGAAACACCGTTACATCCAGAAAAACTGACTGTTCGGTGCGCTTTATGGGCTGGTGGAATCCTTCTTCAAAAACGATGAAGGCCACAACGTTACAGTCAATGGTGATCGGTATAGAGCCATGATTACTAACTTTTTCATTCCTGAATCGAACAATCATGATGTCCAGGAGCTGAGGTTCCAACAAGATGGCGCAACATGTCACACAGCTCGTGCCACAATCGATTTATTGAAAGACACGTTTGGTGACCGCCTAATTTCACGTTTTGGACCTGTGAATTGGCCTCCAAGATCTTGTGATTTAACACCACTAGACTATTTTCTGTGGAGCTATGTAAAGTCATTGGTCTATGCGGATAAGCCACAAACGCTTGACCCTTTGGAAGACAACATTCGCCGTGTTATTGCCGATATACGGCCACAAATGTTGGAAAAAGTCATCGAAAATTGGACGTCCAGATTGGACTACTTCGAGCCAGTCGTGGCAGTCATATGCCAGAAATCATATTTAAAATGTAATGCCACAAGATTATCTTTCGAATAAAAAAAATTCATGTCAATCGAATAATACATCGTTGTTTTATTGCAATTTAAAGTTCTATACCTCTAAAAAACACCCTTTATATATATCTTGCTCAAATTTTCAATCGCTAATAGAATACTTTTCATTCATCCACTCAAGTTCAAACACATTTTTTAAAACTTGTAGTGGATGACACTTGATGTTAATGCAGTTTTTAAAACGTTACTTCATTACTTATATTTAATTAATGAATAAATAGTAAAAAACACAAATAACAGTCAAACACCATATATAAAAAAGAAAATCGCTAGGTGTATCCCTGTAGCGCAATGAATAGCGTGTTGGACTTCTAATCCAAAGAACGTGGGTTCGAATTTTATATGAAATGACCTAATTTCTAAGAATGTGATTCCTTTTTACTATACTATTTTACTGGAATAATTAAATTTAATTAATGAATAAACAGTAACAAAAAAACACTCTATATAGAAAGGAAAATGGAAAAAAAATTGCTTTTTATTTTGCCACTTAATAATGTGATTCTGTCATATGTATATACATCTTTATTTTAATTGTAATTATTTAATAAAAAGTAACTAAAATAAAAGCTTTTTTTTTCCTAAGTAGGAATTGACTGAATTTTATTTTTATATATTACTTGCACTGATATAGTTATAAATGTATCAGTACTGCACAATTTATTTGACCATTCTTTTATCAATATAAAATTAAAAACTAGTTAAATCATTGCTAGCGACAGCCAATTTTTTTTTATATTACTTCTATATACACTCAGGAACAATGAAAGTAGCGACTCAAGAAGGAAGCTAAGTACAATCGCGAAACTTTGCAAATAACTAAAGCATAATGTGATTTGCAAATGATCCAAGTTTTGTGCCAATGCGCATGCTCATACACGCCGAGGTGGTGCTACAATCAGGAAGAGGGTGCTATATAAGCAAGAGCAAATTCGAAGATTCATAAACGTGACGACTACCCGCCGATTGTAGGAAGACTTTGGTAAGCGAAACGTGCCAGGTAAACATGCTAGAAGACATTTCTCACAGTTAAGCGAGGTTGAGAGAGGCCTGATCATCGGGATGAAAACTGCAGACTGGTCGACGCGCCGTGTTGCTGGCCAGGTGGATAGTTCGGAGTGTGCCGTTAGAAACTAATGGGTGCAGTTGACACGAGAAGGTCCCACGTGCGGAAAACCGGGTCTGGAGCGACCAAGAAGACCACGAGGAGAGAGGATCGAAGGATTGTGCGGCAAGCACTTGTGGGCCCCACAGTGACTCGTTCAACGATACGAGCAGACGTAGACGTAGCAATCGTTCCACAAACAATTTCCAGACACCTTGCAGAAGCAAATCTTAAATCCAAGCGCCCTTTCCGTGCACTCCCTTTAACACCGGAACATCGGCAACTGCGTCTACAGTGGTGCCAAGCTAGATCAATGTGGAATGTCACAGATTGGCAAAAGGTTGTGTTTAGTGATGGATCTCGGTTTGTTTTGGGGACAGATGATAACCGTGTATGGGTGTGGAGGCGCCTTGGTGAGCGGTACAATTCCCCCACACTGTTCTACGTCACACTGCCCGCACAGCTGGTGTAATGGTCTGGGGGGCCATAGCATATTATAGCCGGTCCACTTTAATTGTGATGCGTGGAACGTTAACGGGCCAACGTTACGTTAATGATATTCTTCGACCCCATGTAGGACCTTTCCTAAATGGTCTCCCAGGGGCAATTTTCCAGCAAGATAATGCTCGTCCGCATACAGCAAGAGTTGCTCAAGACTTCCTACGTCATTTTCAGACTCTTCCATGGCCGGCCTGCTCCCCCGATTTGTCCCCTGTAGAGCACGTGTGGGATCAGCTAAAACGGCAGATGTCATTGTGTCACTCTGTACATGATTTAGAGTTGGCTGTTCAAGATTTGTGGGCCCATCTGCCTCAGGACAACATAAGGTGTCTAATCAACTCAATGCCGGACAATGTGGCGGCATGTATTGCAGCTGGAGGCGGTCGAACGCGCTATTGAAGTGGCCCAGTATTTGTGTCGTTGCACACCCTGTATTCATTTAATTGTCTTGTTTTTGAGATCAAGTGAATCTCTCATCTGTGTCATTATGTGTATTAAATTTCATTTTAATCCGATACTTTCTTCTTGGGTCGCTATTTTCAATGTTCCTGAGTGTATATATTTGTTGATACTATTTTTTCCTTGAATACCAAGGAACTATTAATTTGTTAAGAGGAAAAAACAATAAAATACGTCCAGCCATATTTGTTCCTGTGATGAATAATGGCCGTGGTCAAGTGGAAAGGATAATGAATTTGTGGTCAGTACTATTGTAATTTCTAGTTTTGTTGGCCTTCAAGACCCGCCGAATGTATGATAATATGCCAAGACTGTGAAAACATTCACATTGGAACGGCATAAAATTGCCGCCATTGATCTAGACTTTATTTTTGTGCTTGGCAATGCTCGTCCACATAGAGCTTTTGCTGTTGAGAAGATTCTAGAAAGTGAGGATATCTACAGAATGGATTGACCAGCGCTTTCCCCCTGCTTTAAATTCCATCAAACATGCATAGGATGCTTTAGGGAACAGCTTGGTAGGAAGATCGTATCCTTCGGAGAACACTAGTCAGGTAAAACAGATGCTCCTTGAAGAATGGCAACTCTTACATCAAAAACTGCAAAATAATTAGATAAGGCTGCTGGTATTTATGAATAGACGGTGTCGGGCACCTATTGCATTTAGGGTGGCCATGGCTCTCTCTTACCAAAGGATTTTGGTTTATCGTTCTTCCTCATTGACAAACAATGTTGTAATAACTCCATTTGGTCAATGAAGTCCTTTTCTGTCTTTTCCATAACGTATACGAACAATTCATCTTTTCGCTATTGCTATTTCATTAACCTATAAGTGCTGCATTGGGCTTTGTTATGTGAATTTCGTGTTTAATTTTTTTTTCAGAATATTGGTATAATTTGAAAAATTCCTTAAGTTTGGCCCATTAAGATTGTTAAGTTCGCTAATTTGAGCTATAATTTATCAAAAACTATCGTGTAGAATTATGGACGTCTTTAGGATGCGTCAGTAAATGACTTTGTGTATTAATGCTGAAATGATGAAAGCAAGATAGCAGCTTAAAAATAAAAGACACATAGGAAATTGTAACAAACAAGCATTCCTGATATAGTTCAGAAGACTCGATTTAAAATAGGAATTATTGAGCATTTTTATTTTAAGGATTAATTTGCTTGTGAAACATGTGGATTCTCTCTCTTCTAAATAAATTGGTCATTTTCTCAAAACTTTTTCTACGTGCATAACTAATATGCGCAAGAAAGTTGGGAAATGACGAAGAAATAGCTTGGTTTAAATTAACTTCAATTTCTGAAATGGGCGAGCAATACTTACCAATAGATGATGGGTTAAAAACTCTTATTTCCAAAATTGTTGTGTATATAGTATAGGAAGGATGAAACACGTTTACCATGTGACATTTCATTTGGGAACTTACTTTTCTTCTTCAATGGCTCGAAAGCTCTGGGTGGGCTTTGACCTTCTCCAGAAGTTTTCTCTAGGCATCTCTACTTTTGACAGCTGTTTTCCAGTTTTTGACCCTTAAAATATTTAGGTCTTTTTCGACACAATCAATCCATCTTAACAAGGGTCAGCCCTGAGGTCCCTTGCAAGGAAGATTTTCTTGCAGCAATGATCCTCATTCATTCTAGCCAGATGACCAGCCCATTTAAGTCTCTGTAATTTGACAAATTTTACAATATCCGGTTGTTTGTAAATTTTGTAGAGTTTTAAGTTTCTTCTCCATGATCCATTCGATTGGATCCCACCAAGAAAGCAGCGTAAGGTCTTTCTCACAAAAATTCCCAAAGCTTGCTCATCACGTAAAGTCAATGGCCAAATCTCTGATGCTCAAGTTAGGACAGATCTTATAAGACTTTTGTAAAGAAGCAATTTAATTCTTAATTTGAGAAAACTGGAATTTAAAAAGCTCTTCAAGGCATAAAAACATCTACATGCAACAATGATTCTTTTATGAAATTCTGGGGCTAGCTCATTTTTATTACTTGTAGGGAACTTACAATTGCAATTAAATAAGCAGCAAAAAAATATTGGGGAATATTCGGTTCTCAGTTTAAGCAGCTCAAAGAAGAAATTTTGATCTAAATGGAAAACTTACGGTTGAGATTTTGACTTGGATATCCCTAAAGACTTGTGTATACTAAAGATATGTAAAAGGGAGATTATACCTAAAAATATGCCTTCAAGCATTTTACTTATAATATGGTCCTTAGTACAAAAGAAAGATTAAGAACCGCTTTCTCTGGAGCAAATTAGTTCAAAAATCAAACATTAAATCCCATTCAAATATATAATTATAGTGATTTTTTCAATTCAAACAATTTACAAAAATTATCTCTTTCTTCTTCTCACGAAAAAAAAAACATTTTAAATATCTTACTCAATATATTGTATCAATACTTAATCATTTTATTTATATTCGATTCGTTCCTTTTCATCTTCATTTCAATTATTCCAAATCTTTCCATTGTTCCTCTTGCATATAAGTGAAATGTTGATAAAGACATTTCCATACACGTGCTAAAATATTTGAATAAAATATTTAATCGTCCCTTTTCTTCAAATTCATCCTTTTATCTTTCCCGTTGAGCTAAACAAAGGACATATTTATTCCTAACCCATTTAAGTAATTAGAAATAAAAGCTTTTCAGTGGAACAATAATTCAGATAATATAATGAACCTTGTTAAATAAAGGGATTTGCTCAGAGAAAGTCCTTTAAAGCCTTAATACAGTTACATTCAAGCATTACCCTAGAGAAATACAGCAATGCAAATTACTTTGAAACTGGGCTTTCAATAAAAATCTTTAATTTTAAGATCTCGTTAAGGGTTGGAAGAGATAGAAAGAAAACATTGGAAGAGTAGAGAAGAGATCGCTAATTACAGAAAAGTTTTTTTTTCTCTCGTTTAAAAGATCAGTGGCTTGTTTCCACAGCCACAAAATGTAGGTAAATTAATTATTCCTTTAGTTTATTTTAGGACTCCCCATTTTAAAAAATTATTGGCAATAACCAAATAAGAAAAATGGTCAAAGATAATTCTATCATATTGGAGTTAAAAAAAAAAAAGAGCAATTTGATTTAGCTGGAAAATGATGTAAACGGAATAGAGAGGAGTCAATTCTCCCGTTTTAGAAAACAAAAATACGCCATGGATATTGCTTTAGTTTGTACTGCACCAATAGAAAAAATAATAATTTCTGATCTAAGTGTAAAGAAATGTCGCCAGTTGATTGTCTTCGATATTACTTAACTCAAAAGGAAAAGAGTACTCATCGATATGACTCAAAAGTAATCGATATCGATCTCTACCATTTGACTATACAGCTGTCATCGGCGAAGCTAATTTTAATATCTAAAAATTACCATTTAGAAAGTATTACTGCATCATAAGTGAGATTAATACACACACACAATCCATAATCTCTTTTAGATAAAATTTTATCAAATAAATTGATTCCGACACTTGAAAGTTTATCAGATTCCTCTTCAGAACTATGCAAGTGCCTTTGGAGACGAAATAGGCAGCTCTTAAATTCCTGTCAAGAGATGAGGATAACACCGAAGAGAACGGTTGTGTTCCCCCCACACACATAAATAACATATTCTGAATTCTAATGAAATAATTAATTGTAACGACGGCGCTTTGTTACAACCCACACTCGTCCATTCATGCCTAATTTTATAGATTAGCGCAAGTGGCTCGCAGACAGTGTGTGTAGCTTTGGGATCATTGTCTATTGTTTGGAATCGGGTCCACAGCAACCGTATGTCTGGAATTCATAATAGACATAAAAATGCCCCCCCCACAGGGCGATAATTGACAGGGTCTGTCTGACTGGGGAGACTGACGCCTTGGAGGACTACGAGAGAATGGCTTTAAAGAAACTATGGTGGCGGGATGAACAAAGTGTCCAGATGTTCGGACGAGTCATCTGGCTCCGGTACATTCAAAACAGACTAGGGAGAGCGATTGTTAGTTCCGCTCCAATAGGATGCTAATGAGTCCGAGGACCGTGTGCAGACTTTTGTAGCCTTGCCAATGAGAAGTGACGAGGGGCGTGTAGTGGTCCCGCCCCTGGAGTATAAAAGGATAATTTTTTTAGTGAGATCGGAGATCAAGATTGGATTCGAGATGAAAGCGGATTTTTCCTGGAGTAAGAGGAAAGAGAAGAGGATGAACGTCGATGGCGTTGTAGAAGTTATCTAGCCAACTACAGAGAAATCTGGGGAAATGTCATTCGAATAAAGTAGTAATGGGTAGAGAATGAGAGCGAAAGGACTCCAACGTTTAAATGAAACTGAACGCACCTGGTTGGCTAGAAGAGACATTTCAATATTGTATCAATATTAATTATTTTGTTGAGAAAATAAAATTTTATTTTATTTCTACAATTTTCTGTGAGTTCATCATCACGCTACTCGTCCACGAAGTTACAATATTAAGAATGACTTCAATGTAAATGTAAATACAGTAATTATAATAGCTGTGATATAAATAAAATAATTATTTAATTTCCTAACACTCACACTACCATTAATTTTCTCAAACGACATAATAATGCTACCTTGAAATTTGTCTTGTAAAAATAAATTACACCAACACTTATTTTCAGCCATAAAAAAATTGCCATACCAACCAAACTTGGAAACATAGTCTTAACTATACAAAAATGATCAGTGAGCATAAAGCATAAATGTAAATAATAAGCATACATGCAGTGTTACTAATGTGTCGAATTTCAACATTTGCTTTTAAAATTGGAAGTATTACAAATGTGAATAATTCATAGATTCAATTTTAATTGGAGAAAAACGTTTTGCGAAACATTCGCAAGCTTTCTTTCTTAAATCTCATTTTAATGAGGGCTTAACAAAAATATGAGCATTCGTTAGGGGATTTGGTACATATTAACATCCGATACGTGTTGCGGCTCTCTTGCTGTTTCATGTTATATCAGGGGGATTTTTCAAACCATATTTCATCCGAGGTTCTATTCTTGGGCAGAGCAAGGTCGATTCAGCCTTTCATCCCTTCAGTGGGTCGTTAAATGAGAGAAAAACTTGCTTGGGAGCTTAACACTGGGGGTTTCCCAACGGATATTTTCAAAAAAAGAGAGAGCGAAACTTTAATTTTTTTAAAGTTCAAGAAGTTAGTTAATCTTAAATAGTTTCAGTACTCATATATATATGTACATAATATTAATTCACTTTCTTGGCGAGTGAGGGTTTAAAAAGTCGCGCGATTCAGGAACAAGAGGGCTATTGGCGCCGGGGCTCGTTATTTTGGACCATGGTTATGTGACGAGAGTGAGATCCCCTCTTCCGACTACTACACAAATGGAAGAACTTTGAGCATAGACAGGGCCATGGTAGCCTACTAGTAGTCAAGGTAAAGGACTCGTGGCCGGCGTGTCATGAGTTCGAGCCAAATACCGCTGAAGACCCACTCTGTAGGGGGTATGCCCATTAAGTCTGTTGAAGCTCAAACGTACTCCCGTTGGTATAGGGGGCAGCTTAGGTGTCGTCCTCGTCACTTAAGCTTGGTTCAAAATGATTAAGTCTGTCACGAAAAGCCCTCAAGTAGCTTAATAGTGTGACGTTAATATTCACCCACTCATGCTCTTGAACATAGTCAAAATTATCGTGCATAGCCCTTCTTCACTTAATCTTCAGTGGTGCAAGGGCTCGAACCAGTGGCGTGACGTACACCCCCGCATTGCGAGGGGACCTAGTACTCTAGGGGGCCCAACGTCTGACTGACGCTTAGTACGCACCCTTTGTAAGATCTGGCTTGGGGTACAAAACTTGACTTTTCAGGGGGGCTAGTATTCTTCGTTACGCTACTGGATCGAACTCATGACAAACCGGCAACGAGTTCGAGACCATGATCACTAGGCTACAGCATTCTCTTCCCTTTCTAGGAAATTTAATATGATTAATAATAAATTTCACATTAGAAGCAACATGCTGGCTACGGATAGCCTGTACAATTTTTTTTTTGTGGAGAAAATACCTTATTAGAAACTTTTAAAATAAATTCCATAATATTTTAATCGTCCCCTTGAATAGTTTTACAATGTATTAAAGATCTGACACGAAACAAAGGGTTACAGAAATGCATTATTTCCTTGTTAAAAGTTTTAACAAATGAACAAATCAAAAACGGATTTACATATATATTTTTTTTAAAAAAAAGTACGTTTTGCATTGAGACAAATGTATTCACAATTAGCGAAGTATTTTTACGAATCGCTTTTCTATCAGATCGTGGAGTTATATTTTCCCGGTAATTAGAGAGGAATAGAGTTATTTCATACACGAGTTTTTCTAGGTTCTAAAATAAATACAGTGAGATATAAAACTTAAAGAATTGAAAATTGAACTAATTGCTCTAAAATCTATTTAAGACTGTTTTAAAAAAATATGTAATTTATGTTTTTTTCTACAAAGAAATGAACTAGTTCGAATTAATTCTTGAAATACAATACAGGGTGAGCGCAAAATATGGATTCTGTTTTAAAAAAATCATATTATCGAAACTATTACAAAAATAACAATAAGTGATACATGTGTGGTGAATAATGACCCCCTGAGTGGGTGGAGAGTACCTGTCACCGCACTCAGACCCACGGGGTTTATCTCAACGAAAACCATATGTAACGGATTCTACCAGAGTGTTAATCTTGAACTTGGCTTCAGTGCGTTTGGATGATGTTGTATTTACACCTCGGATATTTTCTGTTTAAGGTATTCGACTACGTTCGGAACCATGATTTTGCAAAAGCGTATAAATGGATAATATTTATGATATTTAGTGCCACTTAGATTAGAAAATGTATATAAAATTGTTTTAAGAATAGTATTACAATAAAAAATTATTTAAGTACAATTTTTTGACAAAAAGTGAACATAGAATAACCCATTTTCAAAATATTCTCCTTCTGCGAAAAAAATGTTCCTATTATAATAATATTTTGCCTGTATATAGCTCCAACCTCTGTACAGAGGCTCAACTAGAATTTTTGAAATATATAACTTAGAAGTGGGTTTATATCCATGTTTTACGACAACAGAGGGGAGAAATTTTAAGAAAAAAACGCCGATAATAATTTCAATCAGTGGTAACTCTGAAAATAATGTGAATTTTTCAAAACTCATAGTTGAGCCACTGTACAGAGGTCTTAGCTATATGCAGACAAAATATTATTATAATAGAAGCGTTTTTCACAAAAGGAGAACATTTTGAAAGAAGGATATTCTAAGTTAATTTTTTGCCGAAATATTGTATTTAAATAATTTTTTTTTGTCAAAATGTCCTTTAAACAATTTCATACATGTATTCTAATCTAAGTAACACTGAATATCATGAAAGTTATCCATTTATGCGCTTTTTTAAAATCAAGGTTCCGAACGTAGTCGGATACCTTAAATCGTGATCTTTTCTTCGGCATAACTAGATGTGGCATTGTTTTCTAATATTTTTGTTTTGATTATTTTCAGTCTAATATGGTAATTTAAATTATTAAGTTTTGATTTATTGAAGTTTATCGAATGTTATCAATATATCCAAGAAAATATCAACTTGAATTTCAGTATTATTTTAACAACACCCACATACAAGTACCAGCATTATAATCTATTATCAATTTTATATTAACATGAATAAAAAGAGAAAAATGTACTAATTTTTTCCCCGCCATTAATCAGCAACATATTCAAGATCGCTAGGATTGAGATCAAACATAACACCAATGACAGAGAAAAGATTTTGCGCAATAAAGTATGCACGGGGTTTTCAGTTATTTCGGTGCAACGTGCATTTAGAAATCCCCACGAAAAAGAAGCACCAACCAACAGGAGCATTCTGCGATGGTATAATCAATTTAAGAAAACAGGTTGCTTGTCTGAAAAGAAAAGCAGTTGCCGGTCAAGTGTCTTGGAAGAAGCAATGAAGAGGATGAGGCAGAGTTTTGTTCGAAGTTCACAGAAGTCTTTGAGAGCTGCCGCTTGAATTTGGAATGCCCCAGAAAGTAGTATAGAAAATTTACGCGAAAAAAATTAAATTTCAAGCCGTATCATTTGCAATTGACACCACAAATAGAAAAGAACTACAAGTAAGCATTTGTGTAGCATTACGAACGATTGATGGAGTGATGCTACAAAATGTATGGAAACGAACTGGATTACAGATTGGACATACACCGTGTAACAAGAGGGTCACACATTGAAGACTTTTAACCGAAAAAAAAACTTGATATATTTATCTTTACATTCATGTATTGCTTACTGTAATATGCACAATGGTTTCGATAATATGATTTTTAAATCAGGCTCATCATTTATACTCACCCTGTATTTTGAAACATTTAGTCAAACAGAATGAAAACCGGGAAAAAATCAGACTATTATTTTTATTTTTTATAAATGTCTCTAAAAACAACGAAACAATGTTTTTTTGAAGAAAAATTTCAAAAATCGTATAAAATGTTGATTAATTTAATTTGAAAAAATTGAATTTTTTTTAAAAAGAAAAGAAAAAAAAAGGTAAAATTAATTTTGATTTATATTTATAAGAAGCAATTCAAATCTTTTTATATCCTCAAATGCAAATATATTTGTCTTTACAATAACTATATAAGTGATAAATTACACTTGAAAAAAAAATTCTTATTTGGTATTTTATAATGCTTATACCATAAACATCGAATATACCTTCTCCTTGTGTATAAAAATTCTTCACTTAATAAAGGCCGTGGTAACCTAGTTGTCATGGTTACGAACTCGAGTCTGGCACATCATGAGTTCGAATGGTGCCACTGAAAGTCCGCCAAGTATAGTGGACGGTGAACATTATAAATATGTCCTTGCAAAAAGTCGTCCCTTTGGCATGGTGTGAAAGTTTGGTGAGGGGGGTTTGCCAGTTCAGGTTCAAAATTACGAGGTCCTTCGCCAGTAGATCTCGTGTTGCTTTACAATGTGACGTTACTTAACACTCACTCGATTAACTTTAATACAAAAAAGGTAAATGTAACAAAATTTAAACGAAGACATTTTTTTTCCTTTAACGTATATCTAATAAGTGGCTAAACATAATATTATTTTTCTTTTTGTAGAAAATATTTGATTCTACTATGCCAAGCAGCAATTAAATGGATATGGTTCATTCCACTCTAACGATTTATTTCCCTGACCTTTAGAATATTCCAGTAAACAATTTAGTATCTAAAACTCTATTCATCTATTTTAAATGCCGCAACTACTTAATTTTTCCGCTTCTCCAGTTAAAAACACATTACTTTCATTAATCATTAATTAATTCACCCAGCTGGTCATTAATCAAATCATAATTCAATTGTATATTCAGTAATTTGTTAGTTAATGAAAGATAAAAAACAAAATGGCGGTGCCCAGAGAATCACCCTAAAATCATTTCCGAATGTTCTTTATCGAAAAAGATTCCCGCTTTTGCTCTTTTTAATGGAATGCAAAGTTCATTTCACTTTGGCAACAAGCTTTTAAAAGGCATTAATCAATTTCGACGCCAAACTTAATTGTAAGATATGATAAATTCTTCATCTGATAACCTGGATATTCTTTTCGTTTCAACCGTGGTTCCGCCATTGTTTGGCTCTTCTTTACTATTCGGAAGCCATTAGCGGAATTGCTTGTTCACTTAATGCAGGCATCTATCTTTTGACTTGTCATTGTTCGTTTAGTGACACTGTAATTGGATTTTAAGGAAGTAATCCCTCTGCGTTGTTGCCATTTTAAGGCGAAGAATGTTTCTTTGTTTCCAATGTTTTGTTTGCTGTGCCTTGCAAGAATGTGATAAGTGGGATAATTTGGAATGAAACAGATTTTAGAGTTAGGTGTGATATGGAAATGAAGCCTTTTTGCATGATTTTTCGACTTTTTAGCATATTTCTTTTGCCTTCAGACTCATTTTGAAATATTACTGTTCCTGAAGCTCCTTTATTGACTGCATTAATTTTTATTTGATGTGCCTTGCAAAAAAATATATATAAGTAATATAGAAAAAAATTAAGTCAATTCCTACTTAGATCAACAAACAAAAATTTTATTTTAGTTATTTTTTATTAAATAAATACAATAAATATAATTATGTATATGCATATGACAGAATCACAGTATTAAATATCAAAATAGAAAGCGATTTTTCTTTCTATATAGGGTATTGGACTATTATTTTTGTTTGTCACGATTTAATCCTTCATTAAGTTAAATTATTCCCATAAAATAGTATAGCAAAAAATAACCACATTCTCAGAAATTAGGCCAACCCATGTGGGATTCAGACACTCGACCTTTAGATTAGAAGTCCAACGCGCTATCCATTGCTCTAAAGGGACGCAACGAGCGGTTTTACTTTTTATATATGGTGTTAAACTATTATTTTTGTTAATATTTATTCATTAATTAAATGAAATTAATGAATTAATATTTTAAAAAACCTGTATTTTTTTTAACATAAAGTGTCATCTCCTACAAGTTTAAACAAATGTGTTTGAACTTTAGTGGACGAATAAAAAGTATTTTATCAATGATTGAAAATTTGATCTATATATATGTAAAATATTAGCCGAGTGTGGTATTTGTCGAGTGGTTTCAAGAAAACATCTTCAGGGGACATTCATCTTTTTATTCACACACACATGACGTAGGTGGACAATTCACAGTTGTCTTTCACGGATGTTTGATAAGAACACGAAAGCAGACACTTTAACAAAAGCGACAAGCAGTTGCGACATTCCACAAGACGAACACCAAGACAAAGAGAGCGATTACACAAGATTTTCGCTTTTATACCGGCAGTGACTGTTATATAATAGTGGTTCTGATTGGATAGAATGGGCGGGACAGAGATTTCGGACTAGCCGATTACGATTAAGATTACAATGTTATTTTTAAACCAAAGAATTAAAGTTTGTTTAAATATTAGTACAAAGAGTTAACAAAAAGGATACTAGAGGGAATTATTACATATATATATATATTGGGAGAGTGAGAACTCTATATAATAGTTCGAATTGAGAAAGGAGGTTTTTTTTTAGTTTTGTGCCATTTTTTCGTATTTAAAACATTACTTTTATTCTGAGCTTTTGAAATATATATATATTGTTGATTAGAATATTAAAGCTCGTATTTTAGAGTATTTATTGATCTTTGGTTATCGTGGCTGCGGTAGTCTACTGGTCATGGTCAGGGACTCATGGCCAGAGGCTTCGAGTCCTGGTGCCACTGAAGGCTCACTATGTAGAGGTACTGAGGCACGTTAAATTTGTCGATGCTCTAAGTCAGTGGTACTCAAACTGCGACCCACCGTCCTTTTCTGAGTGTCTGAATGATAGCCCATTGCACTAAGAAATTGAGTTCTTTTAGAACAACGTACTAAAACTTTTGCGGAAAGTTCGATCAATTTGCTTTTTTTTATTGTAGAATGTAAACAAGAGGCCTGGTCATAGAAGAATGGACTTTGAAACTGCCCGATAACTCAGCAAAACATCCATAAATATTTTTTCTATGTATTTGATAGAAAAGTTAATATAGTATTGAAATAAAAGCCAAAAGAACGCGAGTTTTAATATTTTAATAAATTTTGCTTAGTACGATGTTGCTTTGGTCTTACCCTGCTCTAAGTCCTGCTATTTCGTGGTTTGGAAGAGGGGAAAGGAAAAGGGATGTGTGTGTGTCAGCTCAAATATCGTCCTCGTCACTTAACCAAGGCTCAAAGTTTTTTTTTTTTCGAGGTCCGTCGCCAATCTAGACGTAATACGGAGACATCTTCCACAAATTTCCTCTTAGAAAACTACTTCTCTAAAATTCTGAATAAGTATAATTTGGCAAAAATATGCTTCCAAAATTTGAATAGAGAAATATATTTAAATATTAAAACTAAGTTGAACCACTACTCCCCAATACCCTTACTGGAAATACAAGTTAAATGCTGTGAAATAAATCTAATGTGCCAAATCTCAATGTCTCTCCAGTATATTAATGAGATATTCCATTCTCGATTGTGCGATTAGAGATAGGTGTATGATAATTGGCGAAACTGGGATAAACTCGTGGCATGACAGTTTAATGCAAAGGTGTTTCAGCACAGGCGTACTCGTTTCATTTATAAAATGAGTCCCCAAAGTAAAATTTTCTTTAAAAAAAAAAAAATTAAATGAGCGAGTGTTTATTAATGTTGCATTATAAAGCAATACGAAGGCTATTAGCGAAAAACCTCTTAACTTTAACCCCCAGACAAGTGAAAAGGATGACACCTGAGCTAGCACCCTCCCTCTGAACTTCCATATTATGCCAAGAAAAAGGACTTTGAGCAACGGCAGATAAAACGTGTATCAGCCCCTCTACACGGTGGGTATTTAGTGGCGCTAGACTGTGACCATGTCTGTGTCTGTGACCATGATGTGTCATGGCCATGTCTATGACCATGATCACTATGTGAAGGTCCCTTGGGACCTCACTTTGAGAACGAGAATAATTTTGAGTCACAAAAGAACCAGTAGCCATTTTTATAAATAACTTTCTTTATTTGGTTATCTTTCCCAAATAGAATCAAAGACTTATTAACAATTATTTCTACTAATATTATGAGGTTTTAAAGATAATATCCTTTAAATTAACTTAATTAATTAATGATCTAATTAATTAATTTATTAAATAACGATCACGCAGAAATTACCACGATAAGAGATCCCAGAATTATATTTAATAATGTTCTTATTGAACATTTAACTTTAATCTCATTCTTAAAACTTTAATGAGACTTTAAATACAAATCTATATTTACCACTCGGAATCTCAATTCTTCATGAGATTAAATTATCTCCAACAATAAAACTTCAATTCAAATTCACTATAACTTTGTTTCAATATCTATCTCCTACTGCTCTAACTTTACTATTTCGTTTGATTTAAATACTGAATCTAATCTGCATAACAAGGAATCCTGTCCGCTTTTTGGAGTTGATTGGAAATAGGTAGGGAATTAAATTTCCCTAAAAAGGTCGACTCAGAAGGTTAGTGATAAAGTTCCGTATAGATTCGTCACAACTAGGCTGTAAAAAAATTAAGTGAAGAAGATGCGAATATGTCAGTGGCTCTCAAATATTTCCTTCTCTAAATCTCTCGGACAAACATTAAATTTGCTGCGCTTGTGTAACGCGAAGATGCAAAAGTGCTCAAAGTATGGAGGAGCTGATTCACTTTAAATCTGTCGAGGATCAAAATCCTTAGGTCTAAGTTTCTCAAAGTGGTCTATATCGACCCCCAGGGGTCTACGCCAGGAGGGAAAAAAAATTAGGGGTTCATGAGGTGTAAATGGGGGTCTAGATTGTGGCTCTCATTTAACCGTTCGTAACTTTCGTAACTCTAATTTTAACTTTCCATTAATGGAATAAATATTTTCCAAACACAGGGGATGCTACTTATTTATTTATGTTACTTATTTCATGAAGCCCAGTGGCTGAGTGATTGGTGCATCGTGGTTCCACACCACAAACCCCGTGCTGGGCAAGGTTGACTCAGTCTTTCATCCCTTCAGTGGGTCGATAAATGAGTACCAAGCTTGTTTGGGAACTTAACACTGGGGGTTTCGCGTGAGACTGACCACCTGACCGGAACATCCGCTCATGCACCTCAGGACCCAATATCACGTGTACTGAGTTGGGCACAGTAGGCCTTGGCCTTCATGGGCTTTTGCGCCACTGAGTTATATATATAAGTTAATATTTCATTATAATATAAACATAATTATATATATATCTATGATGAATTATGGAATATCGTGAGAAAGTTTTTAATTGTTTTTCCAAGTGGAAAAAAATTTCAGCACTGTAAGAGTTCGAAATGTCCATCACCACCTGCTAAAAGGACGGTTAGATTCCCTCACCTCATCCCCCTTGGGGGAGCGAAAAAGAATTCATTCTATGTCTGGGTGCAAAGGAGATTAGACCTGTCCGAGAGTTCTCCTTTAAAATAAATGTTAATATTTAAATTTTGGACACCATCTCTTTAGTTTTTTCCGTGCCCATTCATAGGATCAAAACAGTACTAACACGATTGCCAATCTTCATAACAAAAAGTGAAAAAAGACTGGACGCTACTAAATGAGGAGAGAGAGAAGGAGATGTAGAACTCAACCCAACAAAATTGATGCCCCATGTTGAAAGTTTTTTTAAAAGCATTTGATTCATCCCTCCCATTAAAACCATTTGTTTGTTGCTTAGTTATTTTATATAACAGTTATTAAATTTTAATTCAATTAATACATGTTTAAATTTAAGATGTGTTTGTTTTCTAAAGTGTTTCACTCGACGCTTCACCACAGTTAAAAAATTAAAATTTTTAAATGTAAGTAGAGCTCTGTACCAACTATCAAAACTACATTTATGTTGATGAATTTGCAAAAATTCAATATTAAGTAAACAGGGACCTACCCCCAAACCGGTAAACATGGCAAGGGTACTAAGAGGTAAAAAAGTTTGAGAAACTCTGGCTTAGATAATGGTTTCAGCTTGAATGTCATCCTCATCATTTCATAATGGTTCAAAATTAAAGATTCGCTGCCAATAACTCTCTAGTAACTTTTTAGTGCGATGTTCATAAATATCAATCCATTCAAAATCCTTTTTTTAAAATGTTTGCGAGTTATATTGTATCTAAAGTAGTTCAAATGGGACAAAACTATATATAACCTGATATTTATTTATTTTCTTAGAAGTAGTAAATTGGTATGTAATAAACTAAAAAAATTGTTTATGGTGATCCTAAAAGTCAACCAGTTTCTCCCGTTTGGAAATCAATCTTTTAAATTCTTCACATTCACAAAAACAAAAAACAAAAAAATCCATAGTACTGGATAATTATAATAATGACAGGTTTAAGCCAGTAACCTGTAGGATTTGTAAATTAAAAATTTATTACATGTATAAAATAGTAAAATTTGAATTATATTTTTTAAAAAAACGAGTAAGTTTTTATTTTGGAGAATAATAACTTTTCTTGTATCATCAAGGATGATACTATTATTTAAAATTATTTCTATGCCGATTTACGAAAAAATATATAAGAGGTATAGGAGATATTTAGAAGCTAAAACAAACATCTCCATTGATAAAAAAAATTTTAAAATATTTGAATGACAGGATAATAATAATAAAAAAATAGAATAATATAATTACATATTTAAAAAGTAAGTCTATTTATACTTTAATACATTTAGTACACATACATACATTGAATCACAAATACATCAAATTACAAGTACATTGAATCATAAATGAACCGTAATATTTTTTTTAAAAAAAATTTAAATATTCATAAATGTACAGAAAATAGAAAATCTGACAAGAAAACGATTCATATATATAGAGAGAGACAGATAAAAAGATATATAATTATCTTCTTAGAGCTGAAGAGTTTTGCTTTTTAATTATTAATTAAATATTAAGTGAAATCATAGCCATTATGAGTCTAAATAGAACTTTATTAAAGAACATAACGATTTATCTGTCTGATGATCCGCAAAAGATAATTAACAATGAAAAAAGAAATTTCGCAGTATTAACTGCAGGTTAATTTTCTTTTTATATGATTTGATTTGCAACTGCAAGGAACTTCCCCTAGCAATCTCATCTTATTACTTTACTATAGAGGAATAAGGCTTTTCAACATCGAAGTAATCAGACAGTGTCTGGGAAACTTAGGTGCCCAAATTCTTCTGAAAGTTCTTTTTATATGCAACACAAAAGAATTTATGAATATCACATAGATCTTTCTTTGAGCTTCCTATATGTAAATTGTACACCTCCTCCCAGAATAGACAGCTAAATATATAAACTAAAAAAAAGCACATGCAGTCGAACCTCCATATAACGAACCTCTATATTGCGAATTTTTCTATATACAGAACTTTTTCCTTGAACCTTGAACATTTTACGATTTTCTTCGTAAAATAACCTCTCTTTAGCGAAGTGCATTTTCTATATAACGAACTTCTTCTTTTATTATTCAATTTTTGTTCTCCTTTTTTTAAAAGTATTTCTTAAAAATTTCAAGTTATATTCTCTTTAACACATTTATGGTGGTTTTATTAGATCCTAACTCGCCGAGAGCAATAGAGTTCTGGACGTTTCATCCAAGAAGTGCAACTTTTAACCACCAATGCCCAGTTAACTAGAAACATCTTCGATATCCTCTGTCACCCTCAGTAGAGTTTTTTCGTGTTCCCTTGTTCTAATTAGAAAATAATGTATGTTTAATATTACTTGTAGGTTTTTAATTATATATATATAAAAAATGTCCTTAAAATTTATTAATTTTAGCATACAATTATTCTCTTAGTATTGAAAATATAGTGAATTCTTCGACATTCTTTTTTCTTGTTTTCCTTGCAGTTTTTCTTTCTTTTTTGGTGAATAAGATATATTAAATAAACATATTAATTTTTAAAAAGGTGTGAATAATTACTTTTTTTTAACAAATATTTTTTATGAATTTAAAATTTTTTTATGTGCTTTATAAAGTATATTAAAAATGAACCTGTATATAACGAATTTTCCGTATAACGAACTCTTTTCCAGGATTTAGTGACTTCGTTATATAGAGGTCCGACTGTAATTTGTAAAATGTTTGAAATTTATTAGCCCTAAATTCTAAATTTTAAAATTGTTCTCTAGTCCAGCTTTTCAAAAAGAAAGTTATTATCTTTGTCTTTGAACAATATGAAAAAATCTTTATAAAACCGCACTTTAAATATAAAAAAACATTAACATCATGAGGATAAAGATATTAATTTGGGGAAGAGGATTATTGTGTTTTTCCTTCGGAGTTCTTAATAAGTGTTTGCTGATTGATGCAAACATAGATTCAACTCTAAAGACGACGAGTTAAATTCGAAGGTATTTTTGTTAATTTAAAATGTGTTGCAAATGTTATCCTTTATAAATTTCTCACATAAACCCTTTTTCTTTCTTGGACCAGGTCTTTTACTGAAAATGCACAAACTGTGAGACTCATATCTCGATGCTACTGGAAGAATTTTATTCAAAGAAAACGGAAGAAAATTTAGGAAAGCCTAACAGAAGAACAAAACAAGTAATAAAAAATTTTTTAGAAAAAACAGAAACAAAACTTTTTAAGTAACTAAACTTTTTATTTTAGTTACTTTTTATTAAATAGTTAAAATTAATATAAATATGTATACACATATGACAAAATCTCAATATTAAGTGATAAATAAGAGACAGCGATTTTCCTTTCTATATAGGGTGCTGGAATAATTTTTTTGTTTGTGTTACTATTTATTTATTAATTTAATTTAACTATTCGAATAAAATAATATAGTAAAAAAAGAAATCCTATTTTCAGAAATTACGCCAATCCAGGTGAGATTCGAACCCAAGACCTTTGGATCAGAAGCTTAACACGCTATCCATTGCGCTACAGGGACCCACCGAACGAGTAACCGTTCTATATATGGTGTTGGACTGTATTAACATTAAGTGTCATCCACTACAAGTTTAAAAACATGAACGATTGAAAATTTGAACAAGCTATATGTATTTCGGTTTGTTCTTAAGATGTTTTTAGGATTTATTAGTCTTCTTTTAATTTATTTACTGCTATAAAATATATATATATATATAGGAGAGAGTGAACTATTTGTAGGAATTGGAAAAAAATAGTATAAAAGAAGTTTTGATCGAAAAAAATTACCAAAACACAGCACAAATGAAAAAGTATACAACTTCAGGGGTTATTCCACATATTTGCATTCTTTTGGGAAATATTGAATACAGTAATTTTTACAACAGGTACAGTGAACAACGAACGAACTAGCTATTTTTCTAGTTCTGGAGGATGTTTTCGGCAGTTCTAACGATAAAACTTACAAGAAGATAGGATTTATATCATTTTGAATATAAAAATAGTTTACTCTAATAGTCCTACAATCTAACAAAGAAGCCCAGCCTCAATGATGCATCTAAATTAAGATTATGGCCAGAAGATTGTTAAAAATATTCGTGATCTAAAGAGGATGATTGCTGAATTATCATTTCAACCTGTTAAAGGACACTACACCTGGTCAATAAAGATGGTAATCAAACTGGATGTTTGCTCTTTAACAGACATCTTTAATAAACATTCCAACAAAGATATTTAAGAATATAAACAATGGTTTTCGAAAAAAATATCTAATAAATAATTATATAAGTCTTTCATTTTAATTTATCTTTATCAGAAAATATAGAAGCCAAGCGGAAAATAAACTTAATGTAGTCTAGTCGCGAGTGTAAATGAGTATTTTATTGAAGCATCCGACAACATTCGGAACCGTAATTTTGCAAAAGTTTATAAATGGATAATGTTTATGATATTTAGTGTCACTTAGATTAGAAAACGATTATAAAATTGTCTTAAGAATATTATTACACTAAAAAATTATTTAAGTACATTATTTTGACAAAAAATAAACGTAGAATGACCTATTTTCAAAACATTCTCCTTTTGTGAAAAATGCTTCTATTATAATAATATTTAACTGTATATAATCTCAGACCTCTGTACAGAGGCTGAACTAGAATTTTTGAAATATATGACTTAGAAGTGAACTTATCCATATTTTACTACAACAGAGGGGAGAAATTTTAAGGAAAAAAACGCCGATAATTATTTTAATTGGTGGTAACTCTAAAAATAATGC
Organism: Trichonephila clavipes; assembly: GCA_019973935.1. Classification (NCBI taxonomy): domain Eukaryota; kingdom Metazoa; phylum Arthropoda; class Arachnida; order Araneae; family Nephilidae; genus Trichonephila; species Trichonephila clavipes. The sequence continues at coordinate 1,415,208 of BMAU01018837.1, forward strand.
GAATTTTTCAAAAATCCTAGTTCAGACTCTCTGGAGAAGTCTTTACTTTATATAAGCAAAATATTATTATTATAGAAGCATTTTTTTATAAAAGGAGAACGTTTTGATGAAAGGTTATTCTAAGTTAATTTTATGCCAAAATATTGCATTTAAATAATTTTTTTCGTCATAATGGCAAAATTATTGTATACATATATTCTAATCTAAAAGACACTAAATATCATGAAAATTATCCATTTATGCGCTTTTTTAAAATCACGGTTCCGAACGTAGTCGGATACCTTAACGTAGCACTCTCTAAAACACCACGAGGGCTATATAACTAGTCTCTAATCATATTAGGTTGACAACCTGGAAATAAAGGATGGTAAAGTAGGGCATTATTCCTACAAATATCGCTTGTGTTTTCCCAAAAGCGCAGTGAATACCTATTAGATAATTTGAAGTTGTAGTAAATATCGGATCGATGAATTTGTTGAAGGAATACAGATGTGCTCACTTAAAATAGTATGAAATGTAACAAACATATGAATAAATGTATACAATATTAGACAATTGCATTTTCTTATCTAATAAAGCGAAAAAAAATCTCATCCAATACACATACAGGCATATGTCACACTTAAAAAAAGCCCTCGTGTAGCTGAACAGTGCGACGTTAATATTCAATCAATCAATCAATCAAGTCACACTTAAAAAAACGAGACTCTTCCAATAAATCATTATAAGTACAGAATTAGCTCTCCATGACATTATCATCTTCAAAGTAGTTCCCATCAGCATTCGCACACTTCTGGATCCGGTGCTGCCATTGCTGATAACAATCCTGGAACGGCTTTTGGAAGTCCCTTCAGAAGATTTTTCGTTTTTGCCTAAACTTCTTCAACTGAGGTAAAATGGGTTCCCATTAAGCAAGACTTAACTGCAAGAAATGAAAAAAAAGTCACATGGGGCCAAATCAGGTGAATAGGGAGGATGCTTCATCACAGTAATGATTTTTCTGGACAGAAATCGCTTGACAGATAGGGTCGTGTGAGCGGGTACATTGTCTTGGTGCCACAGCCATCCACCACTCCCCAATTCTGGCCTTTTTTCCCCTAATTTTTTCACGAAATCTTTTTAGTGCTTCATGTAGTAGTGTTGATTAACAGTTTGACCTGTGATGTGAATGAGAACCCACTCAAATCACGAATTTGGGCTATGTTTTGGTCTGTAATTGCTGACCTGGGGTGCTTAGAACGTTCATCATTTTCCACGCCGTCAATTCCCTCCTGAAAACCGCTCATGCCATTCAAACACATGTGCATGAGACAAAGTTTCATCCGCATAAACCTCGGTTAATATTTGTTTTCGTGGCTGATTTCTTAAGTTTCATAAGAAACTTGATGTTGATTCGACATTTTTCCGGCAGAGAGCAGTTGCACGTGTTCACTCAATGATACAGTACTCCCAACTGGCAAGATCGGATAATGCGAAACTGGCCACATGGTAGAGGAGGGGCGTGGGAAGACGTCACCCAAATAGGTGTTGCCAACTCCCCTCGTTTTTTTCAAGCTACACACTTAGTCTCTTTTTTTTTTGCGTCACATCTTGTAGATTCCAGAGATTTTCGTTGCACCTATGAAAGATCCAAAAGAAATTCAAAGTATTTTGCGGAGGTATAACTGATACCTGCAAAAAAAGAATATGGTTATACCAGTGGCGTAACGTACACCCCACATTGCGGTGAAGCCCAGGAATTCTAGGGGGCTTCAAAGCCTGACTGACGCCAAGTACTTATTTGGACTTAGGGCCCAAAACCTGACTTTGCAGGAGGGTTCTAATATTCTCCATTACGCCACTGGGTTAGACGAAAGGTATTTAACATTATGAGCGAATACCATATGCAAAATTTAGAATTATTTAACAAAACGGAAGCACCTGAAGGTCATAAATGGCTGTAAGTCCATCATAAGTTTCTTATTCTAGATTTTAAATATTAACCTATAAAGTTGTTTACTAATGAAGAAAATGAAAACATATCAAACAAAAATAACCTGAAATACACAAAGACCTACTCTGTGTTGATAATTATTAGTAGTAGAAAAGTGGGGGTTCTGGATCACGAGGCGCTGAGGTGCTTGAGGTCCCCGCCTCCCGAACGAGTTCTCTCCGTCCCCTCCACCCCTTCCCGCGGTTCTCCCCATCCAACCCTTCCGGCGTTCCCTCCATCCACCCCCTTCCAACCGGTCCCTCCAATTTCGTCCTTCATCCGTGACACTTTACACCCCCCACCTTTCCCTTCTATTTTCTCTTAGCGGGATATTGCATAAACAATCAAAATAGAAAACCAAGCATAAATAATTTTAGGCTAATAATTTTTTTTTCTGTAGGCTACAATACTGAAATATTGCTTTTCATTTATAGATATGATTAAAATATGGGAAGATAGATTTCGTAAATAAACCATATTGAAAAAGTTTTTTTTTTTTTTTCTTTGTGAATCTGATTATAATAGTGATGTCATATGACTAGTGACATCAGTAATTTTTCTACCAATCAGTTGCTTCCAAAGTTACGTCATGAAAATGAACCAATCAGCTTACTGTTGCCACCTTGTAATACTCATTTTTTTTTCTTTCTGTGTATCATTTCTTCTCAAGCTCTGAGTTGGTAGAATACTTTGCTTCTCGATAAAGAATTATCACGTTCCAACCCTACCACAAAATTTCAAGATATTTTCTTTTCGTGATTAGTAAATTGAAATTTATTTAGTTAACCATGAAACATGCTACACCTCTCGCCTTCTCCATCCTCGAGCCAAAAGAGTGTGTTTTGATAAAGACAACGGGAAAGCTTCTTCGTTTAAACCAGATGCTGTTCCTGAGAATCATTTCCATTTAGGAAGTCACAACTACGCCGTTGTTTCTGATTTTGCAGACGTTGCACGAATTCACTTGCGCCGATACAAGCTCGATGCCGCTGGATCTCTTTTACCTACCAAAGATGGAATCACTGTAACACCTTCCGTATGGTTAGCCCTCGTAAGAGAATTTTCTGCAATCGATCAAGCCTTTGAGGATGGAAAAGTATTTGTTATCAAGGATTGTCTCTTACTTTCCCGAACTGTTATCGAGAATGTCACTCATATCATAATGCAACGTTATTTCCAACGAAAGGACTTTACTCGTAAATTTTTGACTCCAGTTTCCATGCTAAAAGAAACGGAATGGAATGTATTAAAAGATATCCATAAGCAGATCACGTCGAAAACTGTTTCAATCATGTTCGGGCGTGTTTTTCTGAAACACAGAATTTATAAATGTTTTTCGGCCTCTCTTTGTATTTTTCCTTTAAATGTGCCGATAAAAATAAATATCTTTTAAAAGTTCATTCAATGGTTTCGGCTTTCTGGTTCCTCAATCCTTAGAGTTTTTACCTTAGAATCTAGTAATGTCTACAAGTAAAACTTCTTTCTATCTCATAAATGCATCAATTACCTTTCTGTAGCTTTGTTTTGATGAAAAAAGTTTCGAATACTTCCCATCTTTTTTTTTTTCGTAGACATTTTTTAAATGCAGCGATTACAAATTATTTCTCCGTATTTGTTTGCAATATTTTGGGTTGAGATGTGCCGAGAAAAGAAATATATTTCTAAATAAGCTAATACAATAACTTCGGTTTATCTTATTTTTCAATGGCATTACCTAAGCATACTTGGAAGAACACTGACACATGTCTATAAATATATTATATTCATTAAACTTCACACGAACTCAATTTTTTGAAACTGATGATTTATTCAATATGCTATTTTTATAATCATTTATTTTTATTTCTCTCTTAATTGTAAAAGGTGATTATTTTATTTTCAATCAGGTTTTTTTTTTTTCAACTTTTCTGAGTATTAAAATCAACATCTTTACGAGCGAAACATATAAGCAAAAAGCATACTCGAAACAATGTTTTGAATCAATATGAAAATTCATGTTAGCCTTGAAGAAAAAAACCCTTAGAAATGAATACATTTTGAGCATATTTTTTATCATTTTTACAATCTTAGGTTTTAAATTTAATGAGAATAATACATTTGTACGAATTGTGTGCCTATCTCTCTGTGTGTGTACTTTTACCACTTTTTCTTCAAAAAAAAAAAAATAAATAAATAAGAAATACACTTTGAAGAAGAAAAATAATACTTTTATTTACAATAATAATAAAGAATCTCTAGCAACATACATTTGTTTAGCATTTTCTATCAGCACATTCATATTCAACTTATTGAGAAACATCTCATTCATGTAATTTACCATTTGGATGTTTCGATTGACAAAATCTGCAACACAGTTTATCCCAGTCCATGTTTAATATGGCTAAATCACCATATTCGGAAATTCTCTGTCCGTTTGAATATGTCATACATTCATGACCTAGTTGATTTTCGTATCCTTCCAAACATCCGAAGCATACGAACAATGATGAAATATTTTCTTCGATATGGTTACATAAGAGTTCGACCATTGATGTAGTGAGAACCATTTCTGCGTCGATACAATCGACGCAGTCAGATTTTGGAAAAGGAATGTGTTTAGCCACTTCTTGCCTCAGAAGTTTCAGAAAAACACGCCCGAACATGATTGAAACAGTTTTCGACGTGATCTGCTTATGGATATCTTTTAATACATTCCATTCCGTTTCTTTTAGCATGGAAACTGGAGTCAAAAATTTACGAGTAAAGTCCTTTCGTTGGAAATAACGTTGCATTATGATATGAGTGACATTCTCGATAACAGTTCGGGAAAGTAAGAGACAATCCTTGATAACAAATACTTTTCCATCCTCAAAGGCTTGATCGATTGCGAGAAAATTCTCTTACGAGGGCTAACCATACGGAAGGTGTTACAGTGATTCCATCTTTGGTAGGTAAAAGAGATCCAGCGGCAGCGAGCTTGTATCGGCGCAAGTGAATTCGTGCAACGTCTGCAAAATCAGAAACAACGGCGTAGTTGTGACTTCCTAAATGGAAATGATTCTCAGGAACAGCATCTGGTTTAAACGAAGAAGCTTTCCCGTTGTCTTTATCAAAACACACTCTTTTGGCTCGAGGATGGGAGAAGGCGAGAGGTGTAGCATGTTTCATGGTTAACTAAATAAATTTCAATTTACTAATCACGAAAGAAAATATCTTGAAATTTTGTGGTAGGGTTGGAACGTGATAATTCTTTATCGAGAAGCAAAGTATTCTACCAACTCAGAGCTTGAGAAGAAATGATACACAGAAAGAAAAAAATGAGTATTACAAGGTGGCAACAGTAAGCTGATTGGTTCATTTTCATGACGTAACTTTGGAAGCAACTGATTGGTAGAAAAATTACTGATGTCACTAGTCATATGACATCACTATTATAATCAGATTCACAAAGAAAAAAAAAACGCGCTTTTCAATATGGTTTATTTACGAAATCTATCTTCCCATATTTTAATCATATCTATAAATGAAAAGCAATATTTCAGTATTGTAGCCTACAGAAAAAAAAAATTATTAGCCTAAAATTATTTATGCTTTGTTTTTCTATTTTGATTGTTTATGCAATATCCCGCTAAGAGAAAATAGAAGGGAAAGGTGGGGGGTGTAAAGTGTCACGGATGAAGGACGAAAGTGGAGGGACCGGTTGGAAGGGGGTGGATGGAGGGGAACGCCGGAAGGGTTGGATGGGGAGAACCGCGGGAAGGGGGTGGAGGGACGGAGAGAACTCGTTCGGGGAGGCGGGGACCTCAAGCACCTCAGCGCCTCGTGATCCAGAACCCCACTTTTCTACTACTAACGTCTGCAAAATCAGAAACAACGGCGTAGTTGTGACTTCCTAAATGGAAAATGATTCTCAGAACAGCATCTGGTTTAAACGAAGAAGCTTTCCCGTTGTCTTTATCAAAACACACTCTTTTGGCTCGAGGATGGGAGAAGGCGAGAGGTGTAGCATGTTTCATGGTTAACTAAATAAATTTCAATTTACTAATCACGAAAGAAAATATCTTGAAATTTTGTGGTAGGGTTGGAACGTGATAATTCTTATCGAGAAGCAAAAAGTATTCTACCAACTCAGAGCTTGAGAAGAAATGATACACAGAAAGAAAAAAATGAGTATTACAAGGTGGCAACAGTAAGCTGATTGGTTCATTTCATGACGTAACTTTGAAGCAACTGATTGGTAGAAAATTACTGATGTCACTAGTCATATGACATCACTATTATAATCAGATTCACAAAAGAAAAAACGCGCTTTTTCAATATGGTTTATTTACGAAATCTATCTTCCCATATTTAATCATATCTATAAATGAAAAGCAATATTTCAGTATTGTAACCTACAGAAAAAAATTATTAGCCTAAAATTATTTATGCTTGGTTTTTCTATTTTGATTGTTTATGCAATATCCCGCTAAGAGAAAATAGAAGGGAAAGGTGGGGGGTGTAAAGTGTCACGGATGAAGGACGAAATTGAGGGACCGGTTGGAAGGGGGTGGATGGAGGGGAACGCCGGAAGGGTTGGATGGGGAGAACCGCGGGAAGGGGTGGAGGGGACGGAGAGAACTCGTTCGGGGAGGCGGGGACCTCAAGCACTCAGCGCCTCGTGATCCAGAACCCCCACTTTTCTACTACTGACGTTGCACGAATTCACTTGCGCCGATACAAGCTCGATGCCGCTGGATCTCTTTTACCTACCAAAGATGGAATCACCGTAACACCTTCCGTATGGTTAGCCCCTCGTAAGAGAATTTTCTGCAATCGATCAAGCCTTTTAGCATGGAAACTGGAGTCAAAATTTACGAGTAAAGTCCTTTTCGTTGAAATAACGTTGCATTATGATATGAGTGACATTCTCGATAACAGTTCGGGAAAGTAAGAGACAATCCTTGATAACAAATACTTTTCCATCCTCAAAGGCTTGATCGATTGCAGAAAATTCTCTTACGAGGGCTAACCATACGGAAGGTGTTACAGTGATTCCATCTTTGGTAGGTAAAAGAGATCCAGCGGCATCGAGCTTGTATCGGCGCAAGTGAATTCGTGCAACGTCTGCAAAATCAGAAACAACGGCGTAGTTGTGACTTCCTAAATGGAAATGATTCTCAGGAACAGCATCTGGTTTAAAACGAAGAAGCTTTCCCGTTGTCTTTATCAAAACACACTCTTTTGGCTCGAGGATGGGAGAAGGCGAGAGGTGTAGCATGTTTCATG